>CAJPIZ010003201.1:0-12182 GCA_905368565.1 Medioppia subpectinata
TCATGTTATCGATCAGGTTCATGACAAACCTGGGCGCCGGCACTAGAGTGGCCACATTCAGTGGGCGCCTGTCGTTGGGACACGTGTTGCGCTCCCTTAGCCACCGGTGCACGCAATCAGTACAGTATGTATGTCTACAGCATAGGGTGACCAACGGTTCCCGATAGAGGTCGAGACATATGCCGCAAGTAAATTCATCGAGGTAGTCCTGGGACACGTCTACCACTAGTGATTTGTCAAAACTTGGCATTTGTTTTAACATTATGTGAATTAATTTACTGGCAAACTATACAATGTAAATGTGTTTTTGTGTTTAGGTTTTGCAAAATACAATATGGTATTAAAGTGTTAACATTGAACTGATAATAACATTGTAGTAAATCATTGTCACGCATGCTGTTATCGGTTATATTATCAAGGTAATTGTATGTGTGCTGCTATTTTGTCATTGTGTATTGTAATTTAATGTGTATGTTTACATGGTATGGTTTTACTTTGATGGAACTTTTTATTTAACTTAGATCACACCATCTGTTATTATCAATTAATTTTACTTTTAACATTTTACTATTTAAAGTTTTAATTTATTTTTAATATTACAAAAATTGGCAACCATAGAAACTGTACGAATTGAACTTATTAAAATGTTGTCAATTGTATTAAAAATTACAATAGAAAAAGTTCTTTTTATAACACATCAAAAAATATTTGTTGAATAATAAAATTTTATTAAAACTTACATTAAAATATGACTACAGTGTAGGCCCCCTATTTGTGAAATGAACTTTACATTAAAACTCTATGGACACTATAAATTTTCACAATGACCTTAATTATTTTCAGAAATACAACACCAAATTTAACCAAAATTTGATAAGTAGTAGTTCTCACTCCCTTCGTTAGTCTACTAGAGTTATACTTGAATTCACTGACGATTCCGTCCGTAATAACTATTTTCCCGAAACGTACTTCAACAGCAATTATAGCAACAATTATAGTGATAGAATAAACCTAGAAGGAATTCAATGTGGCTATTTTGTAATCCACTATAGACTGTATGCCCACCATAATTTATTTCAATTGGGAATCACTTATACGGAAAATATTTCAATAAATACACTTAACAGAATTCCCGTATTTGCCACAATTGCCAATAATTTTAAAAATGTAGTGTAAATTCCCAAATAAATGGAAATACAACCAGATTGGGTTGTGATATTAATCTATAATATATATAAATTCTATTGCAAAAGATTTTGTTAAAATGCTAGTTCAGGGGCCTGAGCAATTATTGTTAGAAGTTGACAACATTTTTACTTTCATTAGTTGAATAAGTTTGACCACGGCTTTCCGATGAGTAGGTAGGTAACCAATCACACCTGGATTAGTTACATGAGATACACATCTTTAAATTTATATACCATAATAAAGATCATTATCAGTTACTTTCTTGTAAAAATTAAATATATCATAGCATGTATAATCTTTCACAAATAGGGTGCCTACACTGTATAATAAATTATATAATGAAATACAAACATTATAGTGTAAATAAAAATGTTTTTATTGCAGTAATTAGAATTAATATTAACGTTTAAGTCTAAATGTTTCAGGTATAAATAGTTAAAGAATTATGATAAAAATTTTGTCACAATGTTGTTTAAATGAACTCGATAAACATAATAAACAACATAATAAATTTAATTTGCTTTTACAAATATAAGTTTTGTTCATCAATTAACAACTTATATTATATTATGGTTAATTTAATGGGAAAATGTTTAACAATTGCAACTACAAGGGTATTGGATAACATGATATAATTTGATTATTTAATTATATTAACGAGTATGGTATATTTATTATATTTTTACTATTAGGCAAGACCTTATATATTTGTGACACAATCCCCACAAGATAATATTACTAAGATAATTGACGGAATTGAATATAAATTGCTAGATACACTGCGTGATACGTGGAATTTTACCATAATGATAATTAATACTTACAGTAATTGGGGTACAAAAATGGCTAATGGTACATTTGATGGCATTGTTGGACTGTTACAATCAAAAGTGAACTTAATAATATAAATTTAATTAAAATTAAGATAAATTGATGTTCGTATCTAATTATAGAAAGCTGATTTAGGTATAGGAGAGTTGACTCATACCCTGGACAGGAGGGTAGCCGTGGACTTGAGTTACCCCCACATAATAGATGTAATCACATTCACATCTCCCACACCAACACTAATCCGTTTCATAAGTCTATTCAAACCGTTTGACACAAACATATGGATTACATGTCTTATCATGATTTTTATGGTTTCTGTTGTATTAAAATTTAATGCTATTTGTAAATCATTTGTGGATATCCTGTGGACAGTTGTGTCCATATATTTCAAACAAAATGTTCATCAAATAAATGCTAACAATAGTGTTAATCGTATGGTATTGTCAACACTATTGCTGTCATGTGTAGTGTTGAGTACACTATACGGCGGATGTGTTTATTCAATAATTGCCAGCAATAGTGGGCATTGGATTCACACCATTGAACACTTGGCCACCGCTCAAGAATCGGGGTATTTGCAGATATTATCGACTGAAGCAGCTTATATTTCATTAATTAAGGTTAAAAATATTAATAAGTTATAAATTATAAAAATAATAACAATGCATTTAATTAAAATCTGACAGTAAATAATTAACTTACAATATATCCCACTTATTAAACAATTAATAAAATTTATTGTTTCATCAAAAGTTATAAATTATAAGTACGTTTAGATAATTACATAATAATAATCAGGCAATTTATAAAATTCATATAGTTTAGTTAAAACTTTTAATAAATAATAAATCTTTAAAACAGAACAAAGAATCGGTTTATTACACAAGAATCGGACGATATGTTGAACACCACAAATGGATAACCCTTTTGATGCGAAAATTAAATGACCATGAACGTATTTATTCGTTAATTGCCACCAGAAATTTATTACAATTTTTCCTGCATTACTATCGCATACGACGGCAAACATTACCTAAACTATCGATTGACACACAATTCTCCACATATCTAATGTCCATTGGTTTACAAAAACATTCAATATATACACACGAGTTAAACAAATTGTAAGTATACAGCTAAACAGCTATAAACAATCTAACCATGTTTTCCTATTAATTGTTTTTCTGTTTTTACCTAGTTTATTTAATATAATGAAATCTGGCCTGATAGAACACTGGACCCAGATGCTTTATTTAAAGTTATTCAACGTTGATATTGATAGCAGTGAATATAACGCACGTTCTTTTGCCTCTGACCAGGATGAAATGACCCAGCTAGATTTATCTGATATATACATATTAATGAGAAAGTTGTTTGTTTTATACATAATTTCAATAATAGTTTTGGTGGTTGAGTTTGCATTAAATTACGCTAGCAACTATTAGAAAATGATTAAGGTAGTTTAATAAAATTTATATATCACAATAATAAACTGTGCTTATGCTCAAATACTGCATTTAATATTGTATGTTGCCTGTATTTAAATTGTTATGGTATCGATATAAATAATTATAACAATGTTACTACTTGTGCTACTAAGTTATATAATTTTAATTAAATTTATCAAAATGATTTAGTTTAAAAGTGGGAAAGTTCTTTAATAACACATCAAAAAATATTTGTTAATCAAATTTTACGCTAAACTATAACTTATAAATTATATAATAAAATAAATAATTATAGTGTAAATAATTTTAAATATAATCTATTATATAAATTTTTATTGCACTAATTAAAACTAATTTTAACATTTAAGTATAAATGTCAAAAACATAAATAATTGTGATAAATTTTGAAAAATAATTGTCACAATAAATTAAACAACAAAATTGATTAATTATTAATATATTAGTTTATATTAATAAATATATTAAATGTACAAATTCAGTGCTGTTTATTTATTTTTATTTCAATTTATATAAAGATAATTATTGTTAAGTTGAAAGTAGAATAATAAACTTTTGCAACATGCAAGAATATTAATTATTATAATTACAATAAATTATTTATTTTAAAAAAATCCTATTTAATTGTAAGAAAATATGCATAACAATAATTATTGTTGTCAATACTATTTATAAAACTATTGATAAAATGTTACAATTAAAATAACCTTTCAAATATTGAATTTATAAAATATAATGGCTTTATGGCAGTAATATTTAATTTGCATAACTGATTTCATGAACTAATTATAAAAATACATTTAAGTAAAAAATATGTTTTTATAATATAGTTTTATAGAGAGTATATATATTTAATAAATTTCATATTATCTAAAAACATTAATTTATTTGTGTTTTTAAAATATCGGTTTGTCCATCATTTAACAAATTATATTATTAACAACTTAATATATTATGGTAAATTTAATGGGGAAATGTTTAACAATTGCCACTACAAGGGTATTTTAACATGATATGAATATATTATTTAATTATATTAAGAGTATGCTACATTTACAATATTTATATTATTAGGTAAGACCTTATGTATTTGTGACACAGTACCCACCGGACAACATTAATAAAATACAGTGCAACTTCTCTTGGGTAAACTTCCCTTGGGTGAACACCTCCTCATAATGAACGGTTTTGAAATCTATGTTATATTTCCTATACTTATAATGTTAAAATAACCTCCCTTAGATAAACTTCTCCATAATGAATACCTCCCCATTATGAACGGATTTATAGAGATTAAGATAAAAATTTCTACTCCCAATAATGAACAAATATAATAATAGGCACATTATTCCTAAAAGTATTCCAAATAGTTTTTAATCTGAGACTTAAGCAAACAAATAACACATTTTCATTCATAGTGTCATTCAATATTGCATTTTATAGTTCTATTTTATATCCAAAAAGGCATCCGATGATCAAATGTTTGAACAATCGGACAAAATTAAGATTAAAGCATCTAATTATCATTTAAATACAGCTAAACAAACTAAATTTACTGATCATTTTTAATAATTACTATTGTTTATAATAATTTTCAAAAATTACTCAAAAATAAGACATTTTTACTCAAACCTCCCTTGGATGAACCCTCCCTATAATGAACACTTTTGTCGTGCAACTAGCCGTTCATTATGGAGAAGTTGCACTGTATTTGGCGGAATTGAATATAGTTTGCTAGATACATTGGGCAAGAAGTGGAATTTTACCATAATGGTAATTAATACTTACGGTAATTGGGGCACAAAAATGGCTAATGGTACATTTGATGGTATTGTTGGATTGCTACAATCAAAAGTAAACTTAATTAAATACATTTAATTAAAAATAATAAATAGATTTTCGTATTATAATTATAGAAAGCTGATGTAGGTATAGGACAGTTGACTCATACACTGGACAGGAGTGTAGCCGTGGACTTGAGTTACCCCCACATAATAGATGTAATCACATTCACATCTCCCACACCAACACTAATCCATTTCATAAGTCTATTCAAACCGTTTGACACAAACACATGGATCGCGTGTTTTGTCATGATTTTTATGGTTTCTGTTGTATTGAAAATTATCTCAAGATATAAATCATTTGTGGATATCTTGTGGTCAGTTGTGTCCATATATTTAAAACAAAGTGTCCATCAAATAAATGCTAACAATAGTGTTAATCGTATGGTATTGTCAACACTATTGCTGTCATGTGTAGTGTTGAGTACACTATACGGCGGATGTGTTTATTCAATAATCGCCGGCAATAGTGAGCATTGGATTTACACCATTGAACACTTGGCCACTGCTCAAGAATCCGGGTATTTACAGATATTATCACCAAAAGCAAATTATATTTCGTTAATCAAGGTAAAGTTAGCTTGGTGGAAATAAGATAAAAATGTAATCTTCTATATTAAATTATATTTATTAATTAAAAATTTTAGAGTAAAGAATCGGTATATTACTCGAGAATTGGACGCCATATTAAACATGGGCTAATATTAGATTTGATTAAAAAATTGAATGACCATGATCAGATTTATTTGGTTATTACCACCAGAAATTTGTTAACATTTTTCCTGCATTACTATCGCATACGACGGCAAACATTACCTAAACTATCGATTGACACACAATTCTCCACATATTTAATATCCATTGGTTTACAAAAGCATTCAATATACACGAGTTAAACAAATTGTAAATATATATTTTGCATCTAAACAGCTATAAACAGTCTAACCATATTTTTCTATTAATAACAAATTGTTTTTCTGTTGTTACCTAGTTTATTCAATACAATAAAATCTGGCCTGATTGACCACTGGACCCAGATGCTTTATCTAAAGTTATTTAACGTCGATATTGATCGCAGTGAATATAACGCACGTACTGTTGTCCCTGACCTGTTTGAATTGTCCCAGCTCACTTTATTTGATATATACATATTAATTAAAAAATTAATCATGCTATACATAATTTCAGTAATAGTTTTGTTTTGTGAGTTTGCATTTAATTTTAATGCCTTTTATTATAAATTTGTTAATTTATTATAATTACAGTAAGTTTTAAATGTTGATCATCATTATCTATTTGATAATATAGTAACTTATTCTTAAAATTGTCATACATGTTATTACAACAAGACAATTAAATGTACAAGTTGCTATTACGATTGTAATGTCATATGCGTTTACTTGATATTGAATTTAAATTTATTAGCTTTGTTAACAATAAAATTCAAATTTACTTAACTTTATCTGATTGATTACATGTAACTTTACTATATTTAATATAATATCTAGATCTGTATTTTACATTATTTTTGTGTTAGAACTTTTGTAAAAATATATATAAATTACATTTTTGACAAATAAAAGACAATATTGATGGCTATATTTGAATAATATTTAACACATATTGTGTTTTAAGCTCAAAGTCAACATTGTTTGTAGACAGGTAAATTGATTAAATTGAGTGCATTGCTATAAAGTGAACTTTCTACCAAGTAAATTAAAAACAACATTATAAATTAAATTAAGTTAATAAATACATAGTTTACATGAATAAAATTAATAAGTGTTGTTAAAGATAATTAAATTATGTTTACCACTAAAAATTAAAATATAAATATTTATACAAACTTTTGTTAGTACGAATGGGAAATAATAAATATAATTTTAAATTAATGCAGCATGTTTGATTGAAACAATAAAACATACATTGAATATAATAATTTTTATGTTCAATATATACTTTGTTTTAATTAACAAAATTAAATTAATCTAAAACATTTCACATATATTTTATTAGTGTGTTTAATAATCACCAAAAATCGAGTTCTTAATCTGAAAACATGTTTAATTTAATGGGAAAGTGCCTAAAAATAGCCATAACAAGGGTATTCTTGTAGTATAGAAGTTTACCTTATGTTATTAATGAAAATTTATTTTATAAGGCAAGGCCATATGTATTTGTAACAATAGATCCAGAGGATAAAAATACCAAATTACTTGGTGGTATTGAAGCTAGTTTGCTGCTTACATTGAGAAATAAGCGGAATTTTACCATGATCTTAATTAATACATACGAGCATTGGGGTAATAAAATGGCCAATGGTACATTTGATGGCATTGTTGGCTTGTTGCAATCAAAAGCAAGTATATTTTAAAATGATTGAATATTGTGCATTAATGGTTAAAATTTTATAGATAGCTGATGTAGGTATAGGACATTTGGACCATACATTGGATAGGAGGATAGCCGTGGACTTAAGTTACCCCCACATAATAGATGTAATCACATTCACATCTCCCACACCAACACTAATCCATTTCATAAGTCTATTCAAACCGTTTGACACAAACATATGGATTACATGTCTTATTATGATTTTTATGGTTTCTGTTGTATTAAAATTTAATGCAATTTGTAAACCAATTGTGAATATCTTGTGGACAGTTGTGTTCATATATTTCAAACAAAGTATCCGTCAGTTAAATGCAAACAACAATAGTGTAAATCGTATGGTATTGTCAACACTATTGCTGTCATGTGTAGTGTTGAGTACACTATACGGCGGATGTGTTTATTCAATAATTGCCAGCAATAGTGGGCATTGGATTCACACCATTGAACACTTGGCCGCCGCTCAGGAATCCGAGTATTTACAGATACTTTCGACTAAAGCATATTATATCTCGTTAATCAAGGTATAGTGAGCTTGGCCGAACTAACATAAAAATAAATTCCTGTATATAAAACCTGATTTATTATATAAATTTCAGAGTAAAAACTCGGTTTATTACTCTAGAATTGGACGCCATATTAAACATGGTGCAATAGTAGATTTGATACAAAAATTAAATAATCATGATCAGATTTATTCGGTTATTTCCACTAGAAATTTGTTAACATTTTTCCTGCATTACTATCGCATACGACGGCAAACATTACCTAAACTATCGATTGACACACAATTCTCCACATATTTAATATCCATTGGTTTACAAAAACATTCAATATATTCACACGAGTTAAACAAATTGTAAATATATATTTTGCATTTTAACTGTTAAAATATTCTAACCATGTTTTACTATTAATAATAAATTGTTTTTCTGTTTTTATTTAGTTTATTTAATATAATAAAATCTGGCCTGATAGAACACTGGACCCAGATGCTATATTTAAAGTTATTCAAAATTGATATTGATAGCAGTGAATATAACACACGCACTGTTGTCCCCGACCAGTTTGAAGTGTCCCAGCTTACTTTATTTGATATATACATATTAATTAAAAAATTAATTATGTTATATATAATTTCAATAATAGTTTTGTTTTGCGAGTTTGTATCTAATTTTGATGCATTTTATTATAAAATTATTTATTTATAATAATTGCAGTAAGTTTTAAATGTTCCTCATCATTATCAATAATATTGTAACTTATTTATAAAATTGCCATACATGTTATTACAACAAGACAATTAAATGTACAAATTGTTTTTACTATTGTAATGTTCTGTGCGTTTACTATTGAATTTAAATTTATTAGCTTTTTAACAATAAAAATCACAACTATTATACTTTATCTGATTGAGTACATTTATTACTATATTTGAAATAATATATAGATTATATTTTACATAATATTTATGTTAGAACGTTTGTTTTGTAAAAATATAAATAAATTTTTTTGACAGATTTTTTTATTTTAACATTTTAATATTTAAATTTTTTTACTTATTTTTATTATTACAAAAATTGGTAACCATAGAAACTCAACGAATTGAGCATAATAAAATATTGTCAATTGTGTTAAAATTTACAATACCTTAAATAATTTTATAAAATTTAATTAAAATTTACATAAAAATATGACTATACTTAATTATATAATGAAATGCAAACATTATAGTGTAAATAAAAATGTTTTTATTGCAGTAATTAGAATTAATATAACATTTAAGTATAAATGTTTAAAATATTAATAATTGTGATTTTTGTCACAATAAAAATTTACTTTTATAGATGTCAGTTTGTCTGACAAGTTACAACTTTTATTATTTTATTAAATAATTCTTTAATTAAATAAAATAATCTAATTGAAACATGTGTAACAATTGCCACTACAAGAGTATTTTAACATTATATAAATGTATTATTTAATTATATGAACTTATTATAATAACAAGCATGGTATATTTATAACATTTTTATTGCTAAACAAAACTTTATAAATTTGCTTCACAATATCCAGGCGATACAATTACCAGGATATTTGGGGGGGATTTCAATGTCATTTGTATTGGTTGTTAAAATGCTGGTTGATATCGATTGAACAGGTATTTCACTAATTGATGTACTTTCATACGATTGATAGCCTGATGTTGAAGGTAGGGATGGATATATAATAAGATAAATAAATTAATTTATATAATAATATAAATAAATAATAATATAAATAATATTACATGAATGTGATGATGATTGATAAACTGGTGACATGGATTTGCTATGGTGTGTGTTAGCTCGAGTTCTACAAGTACCACAAACCAAGTCACCGATTGCCACATCAACATGATCATTTTCTTTTCTTTTATTAGTTAATATTATTGGTTTCACTTTGATAAGTTTGTTAACTTGATCAACATTCTTTACCCGACGTACATAACGTTTCGGTACTTTGTCCAGTCGTATTGAACACCATGCACATTTATGATACCTTAAATTTACAATACTAGTCATTTTGGGAAAAATCAAACTTTTGTAAAAATTATACTGGTGAACTTACATAAAGTTTTTTTTACATATTATGATACAGTTTAAAATTTCCTTCAAATGATATATACATTTATATTAGTATTAAATGTTTACAATGGCAACATGCTCATCTCAATCATTATGTAATTTAATTGTGATTTTTGATTGGTAAAATTAATTTTAAATAAAAACATCTTTTAAATAATTACAAATATTTTACTTTACTCTCAGTTTATACATCCGTTGGAATTGTTTTTGAATAACTTGTATAGTTATCTCGCAATTATTTTTGAATATTGACTTAAAATATGATCCTGTTACAATGTGTTTTGAGTTAAATAAATAATGTTTACATTTTTTGTTATTGTATGCTGTATTAATTATTTGAATAACATTTTAATTTTGTTTCTAAAAGCTTGTGATTCTATTATATTAAAATATGTGAATGAATTATATAATAAAATTAAAATATAGTGTAAATCAAATCAAATATAATCTATTATATACTGTATATAATTTAGTATATTGTATGTATGTTTTTATCGCAGTAATTAGAATAAATAATATCATTTAAATAAAAATGCTAAATTTATACATAATTAAGGAATTATGATAACAATTTTGTCACAATGTTGTTTAAATGAACTCAACAACAAAATTGATTTAATATTAATGTATTACTTTCTATTAATAAATATATTAAATGTAAAAATTCAGTGCTGTTTATGTATTTTTATGTCAATTGAAATACAAATAATTATTATTAAATTGAAAGTAAAATAATGTAATTTATGTGACATGCAAGAATATTAATGATTATAATTTTATTTAATTATTTATAAAAAAAATCTTTTCAAATTGTATTGAAATATACATAATAATAATTGTAATAATAATTATTAATTGTTAATTCTATTTGTAAAACTGTTGATAAATGTTAGTTAAAATGATCTGTTAAATATTGTGTTCATATAATAATAAATTAATTGCAATAACATTTAATTTGTAAAACTATTATTTAAACTGGTTATAAAAAACATTTAATTACAAATATAGAGTGTGTATACAGTACATTATAATAAACCTACTAAACGTTAATTTAGTTTCACAGATATCAGTTTGTCTATCAATTTATAACTTATATTACATTATGATTAATTTAATGGGAAAATGTTTAAGAATTGCTACGACAAGGGTATTGTAACATGATATGAATTAATTATATTAATAAGTATGTTACATTCATAATATTTATATTATTAGGCAAGACCTTATAGTACCCTCCAGATAACATAACTAAGATACATGACGGAATTGAATATAAATTGCTAGATACACTGCGTGATAAGTGGAATTTTACCATAATGGTAATTAATACTTACAGTAAATGGGGAACAAAAATGTCGAATGGTACATTTGATGGCATTGTTGGATTGCTACAATCAAAAGTGAACTTACTTATGTAAATTTAATTTTAAATGATAAATAATTGTTTGTATTATAATTATAGCAAGCTGATTTAGGTATTGGACAGTTGGCTCATATCCTGGACAGAAGGGTAGCCGTGGACTTGAGTTACCCCCACATAATAGATGTAATCACATTCACATCTCCCACACCAACACTAATCCATTTCATAAGTCTATTCAAACCGTTTGACACAAACACATGGATTGCCATTTCAATCATGATTTTTATGGTTTCTGTTGTATTGAAAATTATCTCAAGATATAAATCATTTGTGGATATCTTGTGGACTGTTTTGTCCATATATTTCATGCAAAGTGTCTCTTATTTAAATGTTAACAATAGTGTTAATCGTATGGTATTGTCAACACTATTGCTGTCATGTGTAGTGTTGAGTACACTATACGGCGGATGTG
>CAJPIZ010003202.1:0-10693 GCA_905368565.1 Medioppia subpectinata
TAAAATCTCACACGCGCTCGCATTTGTCAGTTGAGATTTTTAACTCAACAATGAATTTTTTGAATTTCTGCAGAGCGTGAGTGCAAAAGTATTGTTGCAAGCACATATTTAAATTTAATTAATATATAGGATTTCTGGACTTTTAATAAAAACATATTTATAAATAAACATTCACTTCATTGTTGCATTTAAATTCAACAATTACAATTTTTGAAAAATCAATTTATTTTATAAATTGTTACAATTATTCATTATTACAATAAAATGGTAAAAATAATTTGCATTTTCAAAATACAAGATTTTTGTATAAAATAAATCTAATAAAATTAGTGAATAGTTTTAGATAAATACTTTATTTTAGCTAAAAATATAATTTTAGTTAAAAATATAAGAGTTTATATCAATATATCTTATAATCAAATATTAAATGTATTAAATATTTATAGCATGCATTAAATAATGATTTTAATTTATCTATTATAAAAATTAAATTTATTTTAATGATTAAAAATATATATTATAGTTACTTATAATTTATAAATCAATGGAAATACCGGTCATTACTTTTGAAATACATATGGTTTGACTAAACAATGACTTTAAAATAAATTAAATTGTCGACAATTAGTGGTAATAAACTTATAAAGTAATCAATTTTTTGTGAGAATTATCCGCATTTGGACTCATTCTTTGGCGTGAATTGTATGAAGTGGACGATGGAGTGATGACAGACGGCGTGAGTACTGGTGTCAGACCAGTCCCTCCTTCGGCCAGAGCCTCGAGGAAAATACCGGTCGATGGCGTCTGAATGGGTATTCCCGTGTCAGACATCGGGTCGCTGTAAACGCATCCCAATGACAGTGTGTTGGGTCGAGACCTGGGGTTAGTGTTGATCGCAATCACACTTCCGTTGCTCACCACTGGCTTCACATCCATTTCGTGGACTTTCAATGAATTCATTTTGCAATTCATTTTATGTGTGGCGAGAATGGCTTCCAATTCGTCCTTCTGTTTGCGTAACGCCTCGACTTCGTTCAGCAAAGACTGTCTCTTCTCTTCCAAACCATCCGTTTCTATCAACAAACTGTTCGTGTGATCCATACGTCTCTTCCGACAGCGAGCGGCCGCCTGTTTGTTGCGCTCTCGACGCTGTTGTCTCTTCTTCTCCTCCGCGGGAGTCAACTATTAATGTAAAAAAATAATATAAGTTTTGGTCAAATAAGTTACAAATCAATACAACGGCTTTCAATACCTTATCGTTTCGCATGGGTTTGCGACCACTCTTTCCGCGTACTTTAGTTGCCGTCACTTTTTGTTTGTTATAATCGCTGCCATTATTGGCCGAAGTGTTGTGTCGGTCGACGTATGCATTCCAATGGGAGTCGGATCGGGAAGAGCTGTCTTCGTCGGACTCATAATCGGATCCAAACTCCAAATCACTGGCATTACTGTTGCTGTTATTACTGCTGGTATTCAAGTCGTTGTTTAAGTTATAGTTGGAATTAATGGACGCATAATTGGCCGATATGTTGACCAATGGGGGCACAAATCGTGCCTCTTGTGGATGCGGTCGCGACTGCGGAGGAATAATCTCCATAAACGACTCCTCGATGTTCTTCAAAGTGGTGGGCGTTAAGGTTGTGGTCGTTTGACTCAAACCTCCGATGTTTGCAAACTAGACATCAAATGAGAAATATTGTTATGAGAAACAAATGACGAGTGATTTGTTATGATTTGCCACTAAAAGCACTAAAACCTCATTTAAAGCTTAACACAGATTTTGTGCACAAAATATACGCCAAATGAGGAAATTATTGTTGAATTTGTTTTCAATTCACACACAAAACAGTGTTAAGAGTAAAGTCTCGTAAGATATTTGATAAATATTTTCATAATATTAACAAACATTGAAATCAAGCGAAAAATTATTGCAATAAATATAGCATTGATTTGAATTGAAAGCAATATTTGATAAGAGATTTCAGTACTCAAGCGTTGAGTACAGAGAGAGTGAGATATGGTATTGAAAATTACAACAAAAAAGTTTTTGTTATACTTCTGAAGCGATAGTTTAGTTATACATATGTTTTGCATTCATATCTCAATACCATTTATTCAATAATTGGTATTCAAATTGAATGCAAACAATGTTTACGAATGAATGAAATGAATGAAAAAATGAAAGCAAACATCACTTACAGTCTCGTTAGAAGTGGTCGAAGGCATTGAAACACTATTATTAGGATTATTATGATTGCGATTACTATTAGTTATAACTGTGTGTGTATTGGAGTCATACGAATCCATTCACACATTCATTAAAACATTGATTTACTGTTAGTTTGAATGAATGAATCAATTGTTACAATTAAGTCACAAAAAGGTCTATCGCTGTACTGCTTGTATGCATTGACTCATACAATACAATCACTGAATGACTCATTCGTATAGAGAAATGGTGTCAAAACTGAAGGAAAAGCCCCACAAAAGGCATGACATCATTGCATTGCAATAGAGGGTGGCTTTCAATCGACACCCAATGCCTGCCATTGGCTCACAAACGGAGACACGTCTGTGAGCCGTACACGAGAGGGCCGTTCATAACAACTGTGATCACTGTTTTGAAGAATCGAGTTTTGGTTGCCATAAGAGTTGTGTTTCAATTGCTATTCAATTCATTTCCGTTTTTATGAATAGTATTTAAAGAATATTTTGCACTCATTTTTCATTTAGTTTTAGCTTTGGTTTCATTTTTCTGTACTTTTGATCATTGAATCGCTTTCACAAACATCTAATGATTTACTAATTTTGATATTTGATACCAAATAAACATTAAATTATGGTTTCATTAAGAAATATATTTAATATTTGTCACAATTATTGTGCCGTAACTACAAATGAAACTATTATTCTTGTGTAATCATAACTTATCAACTTTCAATACTTTATCATTTGATACAGTAATCCATTATTTATTGTAGTATTAACTTTTAAAACATGTGAAATATTAGAGAATTTAATTACAAATTAATCGCAAAGTTATTTACAGCAAAGCATTCAATAAATATTACAGAATTCGCACTCTTATATTGCAAAAATTTTATTTTACAGTATATCATGTTATTATAATTAGTCGCAAACAGAATGCATATTTAAATGCCATTATTTGATGAGATTTTATGTAATATCCTGTCTATCCCTTCAAATAATATTAATTCATTGCTTACTTATTAATACATTATTTATTTTACTAAATATCTAATGGCATTTTAAAGTTTAAAGTGCCATGATAACTATTTCTTTAAATATTTGAGTTATTGCTGCATGACAATTCTTTATATTAAATTGTATATACAATTCAAATGTTGCATGATCCATTTTGGATACAATATGAATTAACTAATATAAACATATAAAACATAATGAACAGGAATTAATTAACAGTAAATAATAAAACTATAATTACATAACAGTTACATAACGTATGTTATGAACGAAATGTCATCACTTGAAACAAGTAAACACTTTAAACATGTTTGAAATATTGTTACAAATTAAAAGTCTTTAAAATGTTATATTTAATTACAATTTAGATAATCAGATAATGACAGTAATGACACAAATGATGGTTAGTTTGAGTACATTATATATAATGTGAAGCATTGCTCACATCAAGTGCTATATTAATAATTGTGTTCATAAATGCATTGATTGAATGAATGTTTAAACAAATTGAATGTCATTTCAAATTGAGTGTAAAAAACAAAGTTTACTCAATAATTGGCTGTAATTAGGCTTAAATTAGTTGTGTTTTTGGCTACAAATAAAACACTTGTTTTTCAAATGAATTGTATTTGTGTTTCTGTCGTCTGTTATCTGAAGAAACAAATGAAAAGCAATAGTGTTTTGAATTGAGTGTTAATTGCGTGCAATATATGGCAATATATGGCAACAAAATGGTCTCATATGTACCGCATATGACATACGGTTTAATAACATTTATAATTGTTATGATTTGTTTGAATCAACAAAGGATTCACTCAATAGACAGCAATCGACACGATATTAAGACATGGCTTCAAGACAGTGGTCTGAATGGGAAGACAACAAACAAACTCATCGCCAGAACCGGTAATTATTGAAAGACCGCTATTTAATGGTTATGTAATGACAATGCAATCAAATGTCATTCATGTGATGATCGCAATGATTGCCTATTCATTCATCACGTGTTCATTATTACTGATCTTATCGTTGAATTCATAATCAAAGCAATTATTCATTGAATTATTGATCGCTTCCGACCACTGATTGTTAAACAAAACATTAAAATATATAAAAATAGTATATTTTGCATAAACTGAGAGTTAAGAGTAATTGATGTCGAGATCTCTGTATTAATGATACAGTATTTTGATGTCATTTCTGGCATAAATTGACAATATATTGAACTTTTAGCTTAAGATTCAATGAACCGATTCTTTGAATGAATTGCCATTCAATGGTAAATGTATTGTCAGTATTGGGTTTGAGAGTTACATAAGTCTGTGCTTTTGTTTTTGAATAGTTTTCACATCTTGTGATTGAATGCAAATATTATGTTATATTTTCAAACAAACGTTTTTATCACTTGTATATTATTGACAGATTAGATGATAAATAATACATAACTTGTGTTTTATATAGCATATAGTTTTATATTTATTTGTAAATTAAAATGTATTTCAATTTTTGAACACATTTTTATAAGTGTGTGAAAAATAAAGGGTTAATAAAAAAGAGTGAAATACAAGAATATTTTCATTTTGGGAACACTTGATAGCGATTAAGTTGTTTTAATGACAAGAGTTTCAGTTTTATTGATACAATTTGTTTGTTATGATATCTTTTAAAGGATGCAATACTTTGATCAATTGTGTGGATGTGATCACCACTCTTGGCCAACAGTTGGACGGCCAGACATCGAGTGGTTCCCATTCCGAAGCCCTCAAAATTCTTGTTGAATTAGCCGTCGCTTTCAAGAATCACACGATTCTACAGAAATGGCTCACAAATAATAATATTGCCAATGATTTCATCCATATGTGAGTTATTTTGTATATTTTTTATAAGTTATTTCATTTATTATTTAATAATTTAACACTGAATGCGATTCTAGTGAAGTACATGTAAATATTGAATAAATGATTAATGCATTTAAAGCGAAGAATTAGCGAGAATTTGTTTGTAATTGTTGTGTTGACACTTGACTTTGTTTAAAAGTAACATTTTTATTTAATTAAATCTTAAATTAAATATTAGATTTTGTTATCAATTCAGATTTTCAAAGTCAATGAAACTATTATTTGATTAAAATATCCTTTTTCGTCCCTAACAATCATTATCTCATACTATTATTATTTACAATTCTATGCGATAAAGACATTCATAACTTCACTTCTATTATAATTCTTGGATTTTTAATATTTTTACATTTAATAGTTTTAAGACTTTATATGTAGTGTTTTGCCAATTAATTTTTATATCAATTTTCATATTAATTAAAATAAATATTAGCTAATATTATATCGCATTTTATCCCACTATAAAACCTAAAGCGTGAAAGAAAACTAACAATAAAAAGATAATTTAGCGGTTTGTTGTGTGGATATTGTAATGTATTGTAAAAGTGTTGTCCAAATGTTCACATAAAGGCACCAGAATTTCCATATCAACGCATATTTTTGATACTTTGGTTGACGGGATGCGTCGCTTCCAGGCGCTCAATACTCACATCTACTCTATGTTTATATGAAAATGTATTTTATTTAATGTGGGGCAAAAAAAAATTCAGTATTTTATATATTTTACATTCAATGCGATGAATGAATGATAAATATTAGATAAACAATGAAACAAAAGCTCTGTTTGCTTTGTTTTGTCGTATTTATATTTTAGTGGTTTTGGTGTTTATCCACAGAATTAGCGTTTAGTATGCGTTCAAATGAGTCTAATTTAAACATTTAAACCTATGGTTACATTATTTATAATTAAAAAATCATTTTTACCTCACATTAAAACCTTTGGAATGGATTCTTTCAAAACAATTAAGTTTTGATCGATATTTCTCTGGAGATTTGTGTTATTATTCTTGTATTATTTTAGTGTTTGAAAACTTGTGTCAAACTGTCTATAATGTGAACCTTATCTTCGCACACATTATCACATTTCTCTCTACACTTCACTCTCCATCCATCCCTCTCTCAATCAATCGAATTGTTTTTATATAATTATATTTATATTCACTTTCAATACATTTGAGAATTAAATTCGAGTTCATTTGAAACGTTAATATAAAATCGATATTCAAAATATGAATTATATTTTTTTATTAAAAAAGTTTATTGAATGTGAGAATTGATATGAATGTGTATTTTATGTCAATCAATATGCATATAGTTTACTGTGAATCGCGTCTAAAATAATACACTTCTCTATTATTCCATAGCATTGAAAGTAAATATAATTCAAAGTCATTACAAGAATTGTCGTCTCTTTATTGGATTCAACAAAACAATGAATTGATTGAAGAAATCAACGCAAACACAGACCTGAAAAATGCATTCGAGTCTTTGCCCAACGATTGCCATCAATTAGACTCTCTGAGCGATGATATCTGGATTGACATCAATAGGACTGATACAAAGCCATGGAATTGGGGTTTGTTTTAATGCAATCAATGTCTAATTAATTCTTAATTATTCACTATATGTTTGATTTTCAATAACTAAGTTTGAACACTACATTTGTAACCTATTTTCTGCTTACAATCGATACATATATCATAAGAACGAATGCGCGAAAACACTCTTTACTTTTTACTTCTTTTCATTTTCAACATTAAATAAATTAAAATTAGGTTTTATTATATATTTTGTTGATTTTTCTCTATTATCTTATGATCTAATTATTTTAATGTTCGCGAAGTTATTCCCATCTTCTCTGAAAGTCATTTGTATTTTTGTTTATTCTTTTGTTTTCTCTCAAAACTATCGCTTATTTAACTAATAATATTGATCTGAATTTATGTGCATTTATTTTCAGACCAAATGTTTATAACATCATTAGTCATAGCAATTGCCATATCATTCATTACAATGATAACCAATAGTCAGAAATCGGGATTCTTGTCATTTGTAACTGGAAATTATTTGGCGCCACAGAACTCACGAGTGAAGTTCGAGTGGACAGATCCGGCAGTCGTCGGCAATACAATGACTTTTGTAGTTAAAGTTAGCGTTTTATATCACATAAAATGTGAACTATATTATAGTTTCGATTCTTATCGTAATTCTCTTTTGAAAAGTTCTTTCAACGAAATGGTCGTCCGTTTCCGATATCGAGTGAAGACAATCTGAAAGTAGAGATAATTCAAGGATCGCATGTCATTCCCTCGTCGACAGAGTTGGGCGGATGTGATCCCAGAACTGCTAACACAGCGAGAGTTCAATTCACTGCCAAACGGTCGGGTTCTTACAGCATAAGTATATTGATTGGTCCGAATCCGGCGCACATTCGCGGCTCTCCTTTCACTGACATATACTTCCTGCCGACTAATCCCTCTCCTCAGGTCAGACACTGCATACTTCCCATGAGTTTTGATTAAATATCTAACAAATGTGTAAATAATAGGAAACCGGATTTATTAACTATTGCTCGACAGTCATATGCACTGAGAAGACACCGCACGCTTTGTTCATTAAACTTAGGGACAAATACGGAAACTTATGTCCCATTTCTCAGAATTTTGACGCCAGCGATGATTTCTCCGTCGATTTGGTGGAAATGTCGTCCGGAAAACCGATTCATTCGGCTTTTTATTGGGATATTCAGCCAAATCTAAGTCGAATTGCACTCGTCTTAAAGTTAGATAAGGAAGGCCTTTACAGTGCGGTTGTCTCATACCGGGGCTCTTCCCTCAAAAATGGCGAGTTTAGTATAATTGTGTTGAACAGCACTGAATCGGCTTTAGTTCAGAAGCATTCGAGTAAAAAGAGCCAAACGTCGGGATTCTCTGCCAAACTATTGACACAAAATAACGATCGACTGAATAAACCGAAAAAAGTATTCTGTTATATATCTCCCAAACAGTTAACCATAAAAGAGTACATTTTGAAGATAATTCCCAAACGAATTGTCACTTTCCGTTTGTGTCCGTCGACTAAATTCCAGTTTTCAAAGTTGGACAGCAATCTATCGCCGACTGAAGACAATAGTGATATAGCGAACCAATTGCTTGTTATCGATGACGGCTGTCAGCCTCCCATCGAACTCATTAGCGAAGAGCGGAACGTAATCGCAGCCACTTTTACACAATTCCTATTGAATAATATCGGCGGAAGTGAAACATTCAAAGATAAACAGGACTTCTTCTACTCAGAAGTCAGAAAATATCATCAAAAAAATTTTCACGAAAAAACTCAGATCCGAATCGATCGGCAAAAGTTGTTGGAATCGTCAATGAGAGCGACAAAAGGCTTGACTATCAACGAGTGGTGTAAGAACTTTGAGATACAGTTTGTCGGAGAGTTGGGCGTCGATTGGGGCGGACTTCGGAGGGAATGGTTTGAGGTGTTGAGCGGAGTTCTCTTTGACGCCAATCAAACCGATTTGTTTCAGCGCTTCAAAAACGATAGACAGGGTTTAGTGCAACCGAATCCCAAGTCTGAGCTCAAACTCAAATACTATGAGTTCGCCGGAAAGATAGTGGGAAAGTGTTTGTATGAGTCGGCGCTCGGGAGTAGTTATCGCCAGCTCGTGAAGGCGCGCTTTTCCCGTTCATTCTTAGCACAACTCATTGGTCTTAGAGTTCATTACAAGTACTTCGAGAGGGACGACCCCGACCTCTATGTCTCTAAAATCAGATTCATTATCGATAACGACGTCGAAGATATGGACATGTATTTCACTGAAGACGAGTACGACATGAGTTCGGGAAAACTGTTACGTACTGTGGATTTGATACAAAACGGATCTAAAGTGAAAGTAACGAACGCTAATAAATTGCAATATTTAGATGCACTCGCGCTCTACAAACTGTCCACTTCTGTGAGGGAACCGATTGAATACTTTCTCAAAGGACTCAATGACTTAATACCAGATAATCTGTTGTGTATATTCGATGAGAACGAGTTGGAGCTCTTGATGTGCGGTTCCGGCAATTACTCCATTTCTGAGTTTAAGGCCAACCACGCCGTCAGTTGCGGTAATTACGAGTTCCGTAAGATTTTGGACTGGTTTTGGACCGCAGTCTCCAATTTTACCGATGAAGAGATGGCACGACTGTTGCAGTTCACGACCGGGTGCTCACAACTGCCTCCGGGAGGGTTCGCGGAACTGAATCCCAAATTCCACATCACATCTGCGCCCACATTCGGAGTGTTGCCGACCGCTCACACGTGTTTCAATCAGATATGTTTACCCGAATACGACTCTTATGAACAGTTCGAGAGAGCGCTACGACTGGCCATCAACGAGGGTTCCGAAGGCTTTGGTATGATTTGAGAGCAAACCATGCAATCATTCCGTAATCTAGTCGTAAAACTATGGCTTAATTTTTTGCCTTTTATATCAAAACTAAAGACAATTTAAACGAAACATTTTTTACTCGAATACGTGATTAGTTTCAAGTGATTTCATTTCTCTCGTCATTTTACTCATTCAAAACTTAAACTTAAATTATAATATATTTTTAATTAAATGTATATTTTGAGTGCCTTTTGGAATATAATTTATAATCAAATTAATAAATTAAAAAATATATTTCAATACGAATTTTTTATTTAAAAATTTATTCATTTTTCAATCAAACAAAAGAATATAAAGCAAAAAAAATTAAATATTTTTTAATTCAATAAAAAACTTCAAAAAAATCTAAAAAAGAAGGAAAACCTATAATCAAAACACTGATCGGCAGGAAAACAAAAAGCATTTGTTTCGCACAAAAAAAACGATTCAAATAATGATCACTTAATGATAAATATTTCCCTTTCAATGACTTAATGAATGATTTTTGAACTCTTCAAAAAACTTATGTATTTTGAATGAATTACTTGTTTGCGATTTAAATAACTATTTATAACGATATCGGACCCAATCTGTCGAAGATATTCTTCCGCAGAGAAATTGTCCTCTTTTTATTGAGCGCATCGTTAGCCCTCTTCATCGCAATCCTCTTGGCCTGCGTTACGGCCGTCGACGCCGTCGGCACCCGATTGGTGGCCACAGAAGCGGCCGTTCGGTTGACAATCATTCGGTTTGATGGAGAACTCGATGACAATCGACCCGTTATTCCTATTCTATTCTTAACGCCAATTGTTTCTATAATTATTGATAAAATGTTTATTAATTAATGTGAAAATGAGATGATATATGGCTTTCAATACCAGTTTGAGTGCTTCTCAAAGCGTTTGGCGCAACGATTGGTTTTTTAGGCAATTGTGTAATCCTTTCATTTAATTTAATTATGTTTTTATTATTAAGAGTTGTGTTAATACTGCTCCCACTTATGGTCACCCGTCGGATGGGATTCATTGAATCCATTCCCGAAGAGTTTCCCAAACGCGCAAAAATGGTTGAATTCTTGTCACTAGTCTTAGTCTCAGCGCCTAAACGAGAAAAAACAGATGATTTGGATTTGACCGCAGAAGAGGAC
>CAJPIZ010003203.1:0-12180 GCA_905368565.1 Medioppia subpectinata
AGAGAGAGAGAGATAGAGAGAGAGAGAGAGAGACTATGCGAATACGTTTGCGTTGATATTTCCTATGCTATAAATTTTATTTCTGATAAATTGTTGGTTACAGTTATGGCATTGGATTGAGTGATGAGGCCGTCCTCACCGATGCACTAATATATCAAATCAAATATTTTTCTTTTGGTGTAATATTTGTGCGAAAGAAAGAAGAGAAATAATGGGTATTTAGTTTGGGTTTTGTTGATAGCATTTATTCTTCGATTAACTTTTCTGCAAAATATATACATTTTAATTGCAGAGAAAATCATTTTGTATACTATATTAAGTGTTGTTCAAGAAATAGAGCACTCCTTTTAATTATAATACTATGTCTTAATTATCTCTTATATCTTACACTTTGCTAACAATTCGCCAAAACATTAATTTCACTCGTTTTCAGATTTCTGCGCAAAATATTATAATTATATACAAATCCATACAATTGTCGCAAAAATTAATTCTCTAAATTGTTTTGCTTTAGTCCTAAGTTTGGGTTCAATTTATTTTCGGTTAAAATATGGTCTTATTTTAGAAACCAGTAATTATTTCATTTAAAATATTTGCTTAATTTATTTATCCATTTGTTTGCAACGATCGAGTTATTTTCCATTAGCTATTAAATTATAAATAAATATATTATAAATGATAACTTGTTTACAGACTCTGCAAAAGTCGAAACATTCATTAATTAACTAAAAATTATTTTCATAAAAGAAGATATGCTTAACATTAGGATATACTTTATTATTGCTGTATTACTTTATCAGTAGTGATAAAAATGTAATCAAAATCAAATCATACCCTAAAGAATAGTGTGTTATATGAGAACAATAGTAAACGGATTCATATCACAGAGAGTGAGCATTAAATTGCAAAACATATCAATACTAACACACATACGAGCGCTTCATTATATTTATTGCGAGGCTTTACGACAGTAGTTGTTATGGCTTTTAAATAATTTAAAACATGGTTTTAATCATTCATATAACACAGCCTCTCATCCCTATTGTGTTTTAGTCAAAATAGAGTTACAGAGAAAAAAAAACTCATGATATGTTTGCAAATATGTCTGTGATATACAGAATATGCCTTCAATTATTGTATAAAAAATTCTTATTACGTTAGTTTAGTATTTTAATTATGAATTCTCATGCAAACTGCTTATAAAATAAGATAACAAAGAATACAAATATATTTATAAATAAAACATTAATGTCATTGCAATTCATGAATGAATATACTGTATGTGCGAAATGTTGTGCCAAGAAATACATATGATATAATAAAATGAGAGCAATTCTTAGCATAATAATAAATTTGAAACAAGTATAACACTAATCGCATAATGCATTGTATTCTTTGTATTCATTAAAAACATTGCATACAATAAATCATTTCATGTAATTCTACCAGAATTTTATAAAAATAAGTAAGAAAGACAAAAATGTTATCCATTATAATTGCATGTCTATAGCAATTAGTGTGAAAAAATGAAACATTTTTATAATTATATTACAATACCGTATTGATATAAAGTTATAATGAACAAGATAATAATTTACAACATAAAACGATTTTTATACAAAATAGCCTTACTTTAATTGAAACTCAATTCAAGCAAATGGTATTACAGTTAATATATTTATACAAAAACTAATTGAAAAATATTCTCTCATTTATATGATTATATTTTTTATATAAATATATTTTCTAAAGTTAATAAAATCCATTATAAATAAGTTTCATTTACAGTACGAGTAGTTTGGCATAAAGTAGTTTATTTTAATGTGATTTTTATTTGCAAAATATTAATATAAAATCGTATTAATTAGAAATAAACTTAAGTTTGACCCAATTTTTCATACATTTATGAACTAATCATTAAATATATCACAGAATATAATATATATAATAATATAAATTAAATTCTTTGAATTTCAGTTAAACCGTTTTGTTTGACAGTTAATGGAAAGTTCAGTGAAAGTATTTACCATTTATATGAACAATAATACCTTCAATACATTCAATGAATTCAATTATACATTTGACCATAACTTGAATTCCTTTACAATAATCGTGTTATAAATCCAATGCAATGTGTGTTAAGTGCGCGCAAAATAATTATTAATTTCTAATAAATCACGACTTCGTTGTAATAATACAATAAAAAACAAACTCACAGTAAATTCAAAACTGAATTAAATTCAAATTACACAATGAATTCACTGGAAATCTTTATTGTCTTTACTGTCTTTACTGTCTTTATTATCTTTACTGTCTTTACAGAGACAAAGACTATGCCATCAAATAAGAAGCAAATGAAACAGCCCTACAAAATATTGACCGACATCTGGGGTGTCATCACTAAATGGGATTTCATCAAAGATCTCCAGAAGTATATCGACGATCATATGGAGACATATTTGACAAAACACTGGAACGACTCCGATATCAAAGAATTCACTGTTCGGTTGCGAGCGATGACTGCAAACGAAATGTTAGTCGAAAAAGAGTTGCCGCGGATTGAAGTGCAAAATGGAAACAATTCAAAAGCAGTGATTCAATCGATCGTCAAAAACATGAAATATAGAAAAGATCACGAATTGAAGACATTAGCGACGGAGACCTCACGACTGCATCAAAACATGTGGAACGACGGCTACAAAAGTAAAGCACTCAAAACCCACGCTTTCGACGATGTTTTGCCGGCATTTAAATTATGGACATCCGATGATCTGTGTATTAAGATCTATACGTTCGCCACCGGATCGCCAGACAACCAGAAACTGTTTCTCAGTTCATCCATTGGCGGCGATCTAAGCTATCATGTCATTAATGGCATCAATAATATGAACGCTTATAAAAGGGATGCCAACAGATTTCATCAGATCTTCTCAGCCCTTCAGGAAAGCGATCCGAAAAATATACTTTACTTAACCGACAGTCCAAAGAAGGCAAAGGCGGCGATCGAGTCGGGATTGAGAGCAGTCATTGTAATGAGACCCGGAAATAAAGACTATTCCAGTGAAGAACTCGATGGTCTCGTTGTTATCCATTCATTTAATGAGTTGCAGTTCTTGTAAATTGTATAACAAATTGTTGTCATTATATTCATTCATATTTGTTTGCGTGCATTTGTCAAAATTTTAAATTGAAATGATATTGTTTTCACTAAATTTTATTTATTATATCATTTCATTTCAAAGGAATTTACAAAATAAAATAAAATTGAAAAAATTGATTCAAATGTTTAATGGAGTGTAAAAAAAGTCCAAAAATGTTGCCTTAATTTCTGACATAAAAACTAATAGTTATTTAATTCAAGTAATATTTTGCGAGAATATTCTCCCAAATTCTTTAGTCAACACTCCATTCGTATAACAAAAGAGTAACTGTTATTATGTAAGACATCATTGAGGCCTGAAATCGAAATATTATCGACAAAAACATTTATATAATAACAGAGTTATAAATAAGAAAATATAGAAATAGTTTATACAATAGACATCTTTTTTGAACATTTTATATAAGAAAATGCAAACATTTCTTAAATATATGGACCATTGATAAGCACTCGGATTGGAAACAGTATTACTAACACCAACTCAACCCACCGCTCATCTCCAGCACACAATTAAATATATTTTACAAACAAATTAATTTATTAATTAATAATTATAGAAAACATTCAATATCTTCAAACAGTGTGAAAAACATATGATTTAACAAGAAAATCCAAATTGGTAGACTAACTGCTCTTTCCTCCAAAGTTAGACAACTTTCTTATGCTTAAAATTGTAACTAAAGTCTAGAAAGTATTAACTTATATTAATTGAGTCATTAGTTTGTGGGAAAATTGCTTCCAAACGAATATAATGATCAAATATAAATAATTAATACATAACCATTGAGCAATACTGCTTTATATATTTATATTTTTCTATAATGATCATCTTATATGAGGATATTGATGTATAAACACAAATTCAAAATAATTAATTTTTTAACACTGTAAATTATACGGTGCACTTATGCAACATTGACTTTTTACATTAAATTAAAAATTTTAATTAAACTTAATTTTAACATCAGTTTAAGTGACACTGAATTTGACAACTGGTTTGTCTGAATCAATACAAATATGAGAATTAGTTTTGTTTTTCAGGATCTCTTTTGTGTACATTTTATTACACTTTATTAAATAAATTCATAATATTTGAAAAAAGAGTTTTTGAGATGAAGATGAATCGCGAAAATATTGCAAAATTGTAAAAACAAATATTTAATTCTTTCAAATGAATAACACTTTTGCAGAATATTCTATAATTTAAATGCAAATTCTATTCATTTATAACAAATGAAGAGACTTTTGTAAAAAATAAAATTATTTTTTTATGTAGAATAATGAAAACACTAAAGCAAATAATTTTGTTGATTTATATAAGAATATATTGATTATAAAAATACAATCAAAAGACAAATTATTGTCATATGAAGAGCTCTCTATGCATTCAACACTCATTCAATTCATTTCTCTATTGGTTTACAAGAGTTATATATTTATTTATCAATTCATTCGATAGGCTTTCATATAAATAGGCTTTGCTCTCAATGAGAAAGAGAGAGAGAGAGAGAGAGAGAGAGAGAGCGTATAAAATTATAGACGATTGTGATTATAAGTGCCAAAAAGCGTTAAAGACATTGAGATCGTTGAGACAAAAGGCAAAGAATTACTACAAATAACATACAGAATATAATGTATACAATATATATGAGTATATAATTTACACATACATGTACATTGCATGTATAGGAATATTCTTAACATTAGATGACGAGTGCTCGGGTAAACATCTGCAGTGGGCGCCTTACANCTCAATCATAATAAATGACTATAATTTAGAAATTACTTAATGCTTGATATAAGGGATGAATTATTGTTTTGGCAGAATTAGTGCAATCATTGTTTGAAACTAAAGTGAATCAATAGCTGTTTGAGTGTTTCTTTCTTGCTTCAACTCAATGGTTAGCATTAATGATAACATGGGCTACAAAACTATAGATTGTATGGAATAGACAACTACTGTAATTCCATTTCATTTAATTTTCGCAAAAATACTACTTTTTGGGCAAATTGTAGATAATTTGTGAATAAAAAACACATGTTTAAGAATTTTCAAAGATATTCAACATTTATCACATAATTTATAATAATTATAAATATATTTAAATTAAACACATTTAAAAAGCTCTAAATAGAGAGATAGCTTTAAATATAGTTTATTTAATGAAAAATTATTGCAAAATAAAAACATCTAAATAATAAAAATAAGCATGATCAGCAATATTATTTTATGCTAAATTATTTGACATTGCTATTAATATTAGATATCAACCCATGGGGTATTATGTCAATTTCTTAGAGGGGGTGGGGTACTACCTAGGTAACACCCCATGCTATTTTGAAGTATACCCGAGTCAGGGACCCCTCATTTAACACCCCATGGGGCCTAAAGTGACAGATAACGGTATATTTAAATTAAACACATCTAAAAAGCTCTAAATAGAGAGATAGCTTTAAATATAGTTTATTTAATGAAAAATTATTGCAAAATAAAAACATCTAAATAATAAAAATAAGCATGATCAGCAATATTATTTTATGCTAAATTATTTGTATGATTAGATCACTGTTACTGTTGGCCATTATCCACATGTATATCATTACATAGACTTGAGTGCATTTGCAAGTCTTGCATCAAATGGTGCTGTTCTTCAGCGCTTAATGTAATGTCAGACGACTTTCTGTAGTCATTAATAACAAAACGGAGTAATTCAGTGAAAAACTTGGACTCGTATTGTTTTTCCGGATCGTATCGATCGAATTGATCCAAATTATCCTGAAGTTTAAGCGTCAAAGTGTCGTAATTGTTGCGAACAATTTCCAGCACTTGTTCTTCAGTTAACGAAGAGATCTGATGTAAGGAAGAGTAGGACTCGATTTTGGCGTTAAAATGATTTATAATGGCTTTGATGTTAACGAGTGAAGAGGAAAGCTTTGCGGCCGACTCTTTGTGCTCTGCCTTATCGTTTGACGCATACCGGAGCGCTTGTATCGACAAAAATACACATATGTTTGCGTCAATATAATAGTGATATATATCTATAGATTAGTTATATTGTGCTTTTAATCGATTACATACTCATTGAGTAGAGCTGCTCGAAGACTGAATGCATACGAATTATCTCATAATAGAGCTCATCGTAGGATTGAGGCGATGGTAGAAATGTGTCGCCAAAAGTTATAAACAGATTGAATATATTGACCACATTTAGAGCCAATGTGAATATATTACACCTCTTTAATAGCTCCGATTCGTTGGTCAAAATGAATTTCATTAACACAATCAAAGCGGTCCACAACTCCTTCCACGCGTAATCCACTCTGATTTTGCATTTCTTCTGATAACACAGCAAACGGTGAATCACTCCAATGCAGAGCAGATAGAGATCGAGTAACAGATTTTTTCGCGTATGAGTTAATATGAATTCTACCATTAAGTCCATCACTGTGTAAGACAGGGGTCGCGACAGTTTGCTCTGTGGACACACTTTTCTGTGTCTCATTTGCTAACAAACAACACAACAATTGCACTTAAAATATCATACCAATGGATATGTCAGTTACAAGACACTCACCATACGGTGCAACTGAACCGTAAACGGCATATTCATGTCATGCATGATAGCGTTGGCGCACTGGTCTTCGGTTATACACGTTAGGATTATAAAACATAGACGCGATGTCTGTAGTATCGCTTCGTCTGAGTATTTCATATGTTTTGCATTTCATTAGTTTACAAATTACTGTCAAATTAGTGTCAAAACAGACATACCTTTTGTGTAAAGCATAACAATAGAAGAAAACTCTAAAAAAGCCACCAATAGATTAGACGGTGGACTTTGCATTGATTCCAACGTGTCTTCAACAGTAATAATACAATTAGTTTTGAACAAAACCTTATTAGAAATGAGACAAACCTTTATTTATTTCATTTGAAGTTTCGGTGCTTTCGTTGGGAATACTATAAACTTCAGTCGAAGACTATTTGCGTAAAAATGGTTTTACAAAAACAAGAATAATAGGTGAAAGTGAATGGTTTACAGTTGTGAGAAGTGTAATGAAATTCCTATTGAGATGAACGGCTTCATAAAAGGCCAGTAAAACTGAATTATTGGTCTTCAAACTGTTTTTCGTGATTCCGTTGTCGTCCGCTATAAACATGTTTCCCACCTTTTAATACAAATAAGTTTACGTATTATTAATTGCATTTTACAAATACTGAATCACAAAAATCAATACCATATTTGATAATGCATTGAATATTCCACTTGATTTCGATTCATTATTAATTTCGTCAAAACGTTTATTAAAATCTAATAATTCATTTGATATGACACGAGAATAGCCCTAATTTAGAGACAGAAAATTGTTAGAAATATTCACAATTTAAATAAACTATTATTACATACATTTAATTGAATTTCGTCGTCAACTATTGATAGCTTCATAATATAAGGATTGGTCGACTTTTACACACAAAAAATTGTTCACAAATTAATCACCACTTCATTGGTTTGCAAATAAACAATAATTACTTCATATTTACGATAATTGAGAAGAATTGTTAACAACAGAATCATTTGGTATCCGTTTTGATGCCTTTGTTGGTGAAGATTAAGCACTTGTATTAACGCATCAAATAATTGGTCAGTTATTAAAAGCTCTATCAATGGATTTTTATTCACGTTTTCGTAAGCCTTTGAAACACAAATAGAAATGTCTTAAAATGTTAATCGTATCGAAAAATAGATGCAAACAAACCGTAACTAAAATTAAAAACAATTTAATGACTAATGTTTTTAAAAGTGTTGGTAAATCATTGATTAACAAATTACACAACGAGTCGATCAAAATCTGTTAAAAAATATTAATTTTATTAATTGACAACTAATTAATAGTAAATACCAAATGGTAATTGACATGAGACCTGAGTTTTGAGTTCAAGATCTTCTCGTCCGACCGTATAATCAATTAAATCAAACTTTGGATGACTTAAGCGCCACTTCTCTGACATTACTTTGAAAAGACTGCTCAGTGTCTGAACAACAAAAAAACATAATTAATACACATTTAGCCGCCGATTGGGAACCGATTCTTACGATAAGACTGTTGGCAACCCTTAGATTGTTGTCACTTTTGACAGCAATTATACTTTGACTGATCATTAGATTCACAATTGGCTTAATTGTGTGGATATTTGTAATGGACTTTAACTCCAACTCCAATGCATTTCCATTCGCCTAAACAATTAAATTCAATACAATTGTAATTAAAATACAAATTTAAACACATATTTGGCGTCAATTCACTCAAAACTTCTTCAATACCTTTAATAAGAAGAACTCATTCCAGAAGTTATTGTTTTCACTGAACGGCTCTTTTCCCTGCAATTCAATAATGAATTAAATTAAACAAAACTATAACTAAACTAATCATTAATGTCTTTGGGGATCAAATCATGTCATCAGTCAGTGAATCCATACCTCAATCAAAGCCTCATATATTTGGACCACTTTCTCCTTCAACGTCTTCCTCGACTGCAATAGTTTGGACATCTCGTGTCAATCACTTCAATGTCTTCTCAATAATTGTCTTAAATTAACCACCGATTGAATGACACCATTAAATGTCTCGTAAAGACTGTCAAAGACATTGAGAGACTGTAAACATGATTAGGAAAACAATAATAATATTTCCCATCAAAACAATGTGTGTTTTGTGTCTCACGAGTGGAGTAGAGGTCAATGCAGTCGACGTTTAAAAGGCATTCAAAAGTTTTTTCAATCATTTTTTCATTTCATTTTTCATTTGACATTTCATATGAGATTTCAATGCAATTGTGCGAAAGAAAAGCCAATCAAACAATTTATACGCTATAATCGGTTGCCTTTCGCTAATCCCGTGTTATTGTTATCTGAATAACATTTAAGCGAGAAATCAGTGAAAAAGCATTTAATAGTTTATCAGTGTTTTTGACAAAAACTAGCGTTACTTTTACGCGTGTATAGACTGTACGCATAGGCTTTGAGTGCTGGGGAAAGGCTTAGGCGAGACATCCGTTCACTCCATACAACTCATACACAACTCAAACATTAAAATCCAATTCATTTTCTATGCGATAATAACGTAAACATTAGGCGAAAAAAAGTTATGACATAACGTATAGAGACTGTAGTGGAGAGAGAAATGTAGACTCAATGGTGAAGTGAATGTGCAGTCAATTCATGTAATGATTAGATATAAAAGTGGGAAAACATTTCTGTTCACACATATTATGAGATGTATTGAAATGTATTGACTGATTGAATGCTGAATTCGCTATCAATTCATTTCATTTCATCGATTATTACGATTCGTATTCACATCTACACTAAGACATGCATCAAAACCATTGTCACCGCAACTGATCCGAGATTGTTGTCCAACACTTACGGCTGTCATCGTGTGAGCGATCGTTTCGGTCCAGTCTTGTAGTTAATGAGCAAACTTTTGGCACTCAAGAGATGGCCTCAAAGTGGACGCCAATCGCCGATCGGGACAAATATGGCATCGGTTTGTCTGATTTGCAATCACTTCCACTAATATTCTTCTTCTATAACTTTATTAGTCATTCTTTTCTATCACTCGTTGTCTTTATTGATGTACTAATGATTTGTTTTGATGTCTTCAATGGTATAGTTGTCTCAAACCTAAGGCATGATATAGTGCTTCCGCATAGACTTCATCTATCGATCGGCGATTCGGTTCGCGTTGTCGAAGAACACTATCACTGGTATTATGGGTATTGTCTTAACAGTCGGAACCGTTTGGGAATATTTCCCAAAAGTTATATCTTTACCAAAGAAGCCGTTATCGACAAAACCGGGTATTTATTGACCTTTTATTCGTCGTTATAATGAAGTTTAAACGATATACTTATGGATATATTATGTGTGAAGTGTCCACGAAGTGGTCATTCCTCGGGAGCCGCCTATTATACAGGAGATAACATCAGTGATAAGGGAATGGGGAGTGATTTGGAAGAAACTCTATGTCGTAAGCCATTGATATCTATGGATGATATGTCGTTCATATATTTAATACCCTATTGTTTTGCTCACTCGCGTTCAGACATCAAACCCTGACTTTAAGATAGTACGCGAAATGATGTATGAATTGATGACTTGGAGGAAACAGATTATGTCGGGAACACTACCGGCAGACGAGATGAAGGAATTAAAACAGAAAGTGACCGCAAAGATAGATCAGGGAAATGCGTAAGTCGTCCACCGATTAACACTCGAACGACAGGTTTTAATATGAATTGAATTGAACAGAATCTTAGGCTTGGATTTAGTGGTTCGCGACGATTCCGGCAATATTCTCAACCCTGAGATCACAAGTACTATAGACCTGTATAGGGCTCACGAATCGGCCACCGATCGGATCAAACAATTGGCGCTCAATATTGAATACAAGAACAAGAGGTCGTCCTCTCGTTATAACCATAATCTTTACGTTACGGTCAAGAACTTTGTCTGTCGTATCGGCGAAGACGCGGACCTTCTCATGACGTTATATGACGGCAAAGAATGCGCTTTTATTAGCGAAAACTATTTGGTTAAGTGGGGCAAAGAGGGACTGATGCGAGACTTGGATCAACTCAACAATCTTCGGGTGGTTTTTGCGGTAAATAATTGCTATTGGAATTTGTATATGTATTGTAACTAATGGCCAGAATTGCGATGAATAGGATCTCGGGAGCAAAGACTTGGCCCGAGAAAAGGTGTATTTGGTTTGTCAAACCATTCGTATCGGAGGAATGGAATTGAAAGAAGAGACACGAAATGTACGGAAGAGTCATCACCAGAATATGAAGAGGTCTTCGGATGGTCTGAGGCGTCCATTCGGTGTCGCAGGTACTGTGTGTTGCATTTGCTCTACAATTACTTTAAAACCTAACGCAATGTATATGTGATGACACCAGTGATGGACATAACGGACTTTTTTAACGGCAAGTTTGAAACGGACGAAGAGAAGCAGCATTTCATACCATTCGCTCAGTGCGGCGAAAGGGATTCGTTGGACGCCGTGATTCGGAAGATTATATCTGCGCGAGAGATCAGCCAAAAGGAGTGCAAAGGTCAGGGACTGTTCGTATCGATAAAACTACTCCACGGCGACCAAAAGCAGATACGCGAAGAATACGCTCATTTGGTCTCTCCGTTCACATCAGTTGCGCGCAAAATGGGTTTTCCGGAAGTGATACTTCCCGGGGATATCAGAAACGACTTGTATCTGACACTCGTTAGCGGAGAGTTCAGTAAAGGGAGCAAAAAGTCTGAACGCAATGTTGAAGTGACTGTCAAAGTATGCAACGAAAAGTCACAAACATTGCAAAATTGCTTGAGTTTTGGCGCCGGTTCTGAACCGATGAGCGAATATAGAAGCGTTGTCTACTATCACGAAGAGAGGCCCAAATGGATGGAAACTCTGAAGATATCGATTCCCATCGAGGAGTTCTATGGCGGACACTTGAAGTTCACATTCAGACACCGATCCTCTAATGATAATAAGGATAAATCGGAGAAACCGTTTGCCATGTCTTTCATACGACTAATGAACGAAAACGGGACCACAATGTCTGACCAGAATCACGAACTCTTAGTCTATAAAGTGGATCACAAGCGATACGACGAGACAGAAGTGGCGTATTTTAAACTCCCGTCCACTCGCGAAGAATTGGAACAGAGAGTCAATGATTCCAATTATAATATCAATCAAATCGGTGTCAAACAGTTGTCGAATATGTTTCAGACGAATGGCATTCAAATCAGTCCCAAAGACTCGTTCACTGTATCGACAGTCGTTTGTTCGACAAAATTGACACAAAATATCGATTTATTGGGTTTATTGAAGTGGAAGTTGAATCCCGAGAATCTTAAGTTCAATCTCTTGGCGCTCATGAAAGTGGACGGCGAGGAAGTGGTTAAGTTTCTTCAGGACACACTCGACGCTCTCTTTGATATTCTTATGCAAAA
>CAJPIZ010003204.1:0-12177 GCA_905368565.1 Medioppia subpectinata
CTAAAAATAATGAATTTATAATTTGAAAATAAGTGCAAAACTTCCGCCAACAGGAATAGTGTTGAAACAATTGAACCAACAATTAATAAAGATAGACCATTTCGATACACATCATCCAGTTAATTTTAAATCCAATAATGCCGACGTAACTTTTGGTTGTCAGGATCTGTATATTTAATAAATTAACTCAAAATGAACTAAATATTATTCAGTTGTTTATTGATATGTTCAGGTTACTTACCGAGCAAGGCGATGATAGTTTATCAAGGTATAAGTTTAATTATTTATCAAACAAGCTAGAATCCTATACATTTAACGTATTAAAAGTTATTTGGATAATAAGTTTTGTAATAATCAGCAAATCATTCACAAGTGTGTTATTGAAGACATACTTTAAAGTGAGTTCTGTACCAATGGTTGAGACATTGGATCAGTTGTGCCGACACGAGTCGATACATATCATCACAACAGAAGAAATTATACATACATTATGTGAAAGTAATTATATCACTGAACACCAGGAAAAGGCATTATTAACACGTATAGTTAAAAATCCAACCAATATTCCGCTTAATATATTGTATGATAATATTTTCGAAAACAGAATTGTAATATTGCTAACTTCAATTGAAATGCAAAATTACAATAATTGGTTCTATGATCATGATAATTTTTACATTTCTCCAAACGATAAAAGTTATCTATATACATTTGGTTATATGCTAATAGCAAAAAGTTTTAAACTTAATAAACAACTAACATTTGCGTATGTAATTTATTACTTAAATTTTATATTAAATTTTCACATAAAAAATATAAAATAATTGTTATTTATTTATTTAGTTATAAACGAAAGCTGGAATGCGGACACGGTTTATATGACACTATGATTGATAAATTATTATTTCACTTAACATACTCTGACTATAATCAATTTGTTGACCATCATGACAATATGCAGTTTAAACCGTCTGATTTTATTGAAATACATCTAGATGATGTGTATCGAAATGGTCTATCTTTATTAATTGTTGGTTCAATTGTTTCAACACTATTCCTGTTGGCGGAAGTTTTGCACTTATTTTCAAATTATAAATTCATTATTTTTAGGGAGAAGGAGAGAGCAATTGGGAACTTATAAACCAAATTCTTTATGTTGAATTGTAATTTAAAGCTTATTGTGTGCTTTATTTGTATATTTATAATTCCTAGACATAATAACAAGGTTGGAATTATAATTCTAGTATCCCTTTATATAAGGGACCATAATAATATTTATATTCCTTATATTCTATTCGCTCGCAATCTCTATGAAATTCCGATGATATCCTTAAATCACTTAAACTGATCATCAGGTTTTGCACACTTGTCTCAGACTCCGATTCCGAGCGGTATTTCAATAGTAGATATCTTTGCAGTAAATATATATACAGTTGTTGTTCGCGTCTAACAAACAAAAAATTTAAGTAATAATTTAAATGTAATTATAATTATTATTAAACCAAAATTTACTTAATGTTTTCTCGGTGTAATAGATTCGGTCGATTCGAGTTATAAAGTATAATAGCCTTTAACTGTGAGAATAATGGATATGACAATTATTTAAATAATTACATTAGTCGTATGCATACTTACTATGTGTATAACAACAGGGTCACTTTTCCACACTGGATCCACATTATGTACAAACCGTTTATACCACTCATAGCCACACCATTGCGTATATTCCGAGAAGTTGTCGCGTATTCTCGCAGAATAATCATTATTCTTATACATGAATATTAATTTTAAATAGCATGATTAAAGCATGTATTAAAAATTGATCACTGTACATTAAAAATTAGTTTGTCTACTTACAACCCACATCACTTCTTCTCGAGTCTCGAGATTTATGTACAGTAAAAATCTAAACAATAATATTTCAAAACACCCGCTCCTAAGTAGTGTCAACCGGTCTTCGCTGCATATTGTGGCCAAACCCTGTAATTGGTTCGCAAACGTAGTAATCTCATTAATTTCACCCTCGGTCACCACTGTTTCTATGCGAAATATTTCATCAAGGTCAGTAATGTCCATGATCGTTCTACTGAGCGAGTGGTCAAACACTTTGGCCGCACATAACAGCTCTGATATCCGCTGTAACTCGAGTTGATTTATGCCGTTATAATCGACGAGCGATTTAAACACCGGAATCGCTGGCCATTGGCTTTCATTTAGCTCTTTGTCTAACAGACAGCTGTTCTCGATGTCTATGATTTGTTGGTTGAGGTCTTCGTGACTGATATCTGCCGTCGAGTCAATCAAAACATCGATTTCGTTGCACTCCTGAGAAGAGTCGGTACTAATTGTCACTGTCTTTGACTCCAGAGATGAAGATCTCGTTGTTTTCAATAGTTTTTGTTGCCGTTTCTCTTCAGCCCTCTGTTGTCTCGACTCGTTTTCCCGATTTGTTGCTATAATTTGCTGTCAAAATAAAATTTTGAAATAAACATTATTAACAGTAAATATAATTTTTAACTAACATTTGTGTTCAGGGGTTTCATTCCGACGGCCAAACACTTATCAAACCTACATTTTTGGCAAAATTTTCTCGTTTTTGGTGTTATAATGCATTTTCTACTTAAATAACATTCAAAACAATTCTGTAATAATTAAGTGAATTCACATTTAAATTTGTATTAATATATTTTGGCTATAATTATAACAAACATTGTTTTTAATAATAATCCGACGAAAAAATGTTTTACACGGATCGCATGTAATTGCACTGTAATTACGACCTAATATTAATTAATTAATAATATTTGTTTTGTTATGTTATTAATTTTTACATAATTAAAAATAACTTACCAACATCATTATTATCACCACAGATTTGACAAATTTTTACTATTATCTTAATTTCACTCATATTTGTACACTTGTAAATTTGATCATAATAAGTTATTAATAATGTACTAAAACAGAGTTTAAATTATTTGTGTGTCACAAAAAAGCTCATGCTAGAATATCTGTATATACAATACATTATTGCCAACATTATAAGTAAGTCCGATAACAGTGTTACACCATTTAAATTAATACACTAAATATCTAAAGTATATTGTTAGATAATAAACATAATAAAAATTTTATATAATGTTATAATAATTAGGCATTTCATTATTAGATTACATGATAGAAGTAAACATAAAGTTTATTTTGCAAATACTTTTTTTACAAATTTCAAAATTGTTATTCACCATGATTAATATACTCAAATGTACACAAAGTTAATAATGTGGTAGATTTAAAATTATAAATCTAGAATCTCTTTATATAGGGGTCCGTAATAATAGCAATCTTTATATTTTTTAAATGCGATTCTCTCGTAGTCTCTATGAAATTCTGATGATATCCTTAAATCACTTAAACTGATCATCAGGTTTTGCACACTTGTCTCAGACTCCGTTTCCGACCGGTATTTCAATAGTAGATATCTTTGCAGTAAATATATATACAGTTGTTGTTCGAGTCTAACAAATAAATAATATTAATTAAAATAACAATTAAAATAAATAAAAATTATTAATTCATGTTTATTAAATATTACTTAATAGATTCTCGTTGCAATAGATTCGCTCGGTTAGGGTTATAAAGTATGATTGCCATTAACTGTAAATAAAATAATGCAATTAAATAAATAAATAAACAAATATTTATAATTACCATGTGAATAACAACAGGGTCACTTTTCCAAACTGGATTCACATAATGCAAGAACCGTTGATACCACTCAATACCACTCCATTTAGTAAATTCTGGTAATCGAGCTTTTATTCGCACAGAATATTCATTATTCTAATGATAAACAGTATCTTTAATTTAGATAATCAATTAAAATGTCACAAATTATTATCATGTACATACCACCCGGATCATGTGTTCCTGTCGCCCTGGTGTAAATTTCAGGGCAACCCTAAACATTAACACTTCGAAACACCCGCTCTTGAGTAGTGACAACTTATCTTGATCACATATTGAAGTAAAACCTTCTAGTTGTTTAGTGAACGTGGTAATCTCATTAATTAGACACTCTGTGCGTAGCATTGCGAACCGGAACATTTCATCCTTGTCAGCAATGTCCATGATCAATTTACTAGTCGGGTAGTCAAACACTTTGGACGCCCCCAACAGCCCTGATATGCGTTTGGACTCGAGTTGATTAATGCCGTTATAATCAACGAGTGATTTAAGCACAGGAATCGCCGGCCATTGGCTGTCATTTAGCTCTTGGTCTGAATGACAGCTGTTCTCGATGTCCATAATCTGTCCAAAGAGTTCTTCGTTACTTATATCACGTTATAATCAACGAGTGATTTAAGCACAGGAATCGCCGGCCATTGGCTGTCATTTAGCTCTTGGTCTGAATGACAGCTGTTCTCGATGTCCATAATCTGTCCAAAGAGTTCTTCGTTACTTATATCGGCCGTCGAGTCAATCAATACATCGATTTCGTTGCACTCCTGAGAAGAGTCGGAACTAATAGTCATTGACTTTGACTCCAGAGATGAAGATCTCATTGTTTTTAGTAGTTTTTGTCGGCGTTTCTCTTCACCCATCCGTCGTCTCCACTCGTTTTCCTCATTGCTTCGTATGATTTGCTGTTTGAATGAAAATTATATTAAATATATTTTTATTAATTAAAAAATATTTTTAATAACAAATTAATTACAGATTTCATTCCGACCGCAAAACACTTGTCGAGTCGGCATTTCTGGCAAACTTTTCGGGTCTTTTGTGTTATAATGCAATTTCCGTCCGAAACACATGTCATTGAATTCTGTAATAATTATTTTAATTAACATTAAATTTTTAAAAATAATATAATTATAACAAACGTTGTCTTTGAGACTCAGCCGACGGAAAAATGTTTTGCATGTCTCGCAAGTAATCGCACCGTAATTACGGCCTAAGGTTTTCAAATAAAATAAATTTTAAGCAAATATATTACCGGTAATTATTTATAGTTGATTAGGTCTAGGCACTCTATTTACATAATTATAACTTACCAACTTGTTTATTATCACCACATATTTGACAGATTTTCACTGTTATCTTATTTTTGACCATATTTGTTACATTACCATGGATATACATGTAATAATTAATATTTATCTAAACACTTATTACACGCAATTACTTTTGATGACGTAAACAGTGTATATTGTAATATCTTATATTTATAATAATACAAACAACTATTATAAGTATTATGAATAAACCACCTAAATCAATAAATTCCCTATTTGTATAATATAATCATTATACAATTATTTACATAAATGTAACTAAATATAAATTGTATTTATAAATATTAATACAATTGATTAACCTTCACGGATATTAAATTATATATAATACGTTGAAACTAATAATAATGCACTTTCATATAATGACACTACCTTGTACAAAAAGTAATCAATTTTTCTTGTCGGTCTTTCGGTCTGTTTAATGATAGCTTTCTCTCTCTCTCTCTCTCTCTCTCTCTCTCTCTCTCTCGACGTCAGTAATTCTTTCATGAAATGTAGTCGTGTTTATAATAATAATTAATTTTCACGGCATTTAAACAGACATATTTTATTTATAAGAACAGTGCAAAATTAATTAATATAACACAAATGTTTTAATTAACAGTATTCACAATAAATGCAATCATATTCTGTAAATAACTGTTATATTTTTTTCATATGTAGTCTCTATTATTCAATATAAGAACCGTAGTGTTTGTCGCTATACTTAAGCTCAATATCACAGACACTTAAATAATTAATATATAAAAATAAAACAAATTCAACAGTAAATTATATCATATTTATTAACTTTATTAGTCTATAAGCAGTTTATATTGTGGTCCGTAATAATAACGAGCGTTGCATTTGTTGTATTCAATTCTCTCGTATTCTCTATGAAGTTCTGCTGAAATTCTTAAATCACTTAAACTGATCATAAGGTTTTGCAGACGTTTTTCCGATTCTGACTGGTATTTCAATAGTAGATATCTTTGCAGTAAATATATGTAAAGTTGTTGTTCGAGTCTAACAAACAATTTTAATTAAAATAAATAAAATAATTATTATAATTATTAAAACTAAGACTTACTTAACATTCTCTCGATGTAATAGATTGGGTCGATTCGGGTTATAGAGTAGGAGTGCTGTTAACTAGAGTTATAAATATGTAGTAAATTTAATAATAACTGAATAATCATTTAAACATAATGCAATATATTAATAATAAACAGTATATATTATATTACAATATTTACCATGTGCAAAATTACAGGGTCATTTTTCCAGACTGGATCCACATTATGTAAGAACCTTTTATACCACTCATAACCGGCCCATTTAGTAAATTCTGGCAATTGTTTGCAAACTCTCACAGAATATTCATTATTCTGATAAAATATAACAATTATTTTGTTTTAATAAAACAAATATTACCAAATATAATTATTTAACTTACCACCCACAGCAATTTCTCCCGTCTCTCGGGAGTAAAATCCAACACAAATCTAAACATTAATACTTCAAAACAACCCGTTTTTAGTAGAGTAAACTGGTCTTCGCTACATATAGTGGCAAAACCATCGAGTTGTTTGGTGAACGTGGTAATCTCATTAATGTGGCACTCCATGCGCAACATTGCGAACCTAAATATTTCATACATGTCCGGAATCTCCATGATCGTTTTACTCGATGGATAGGTAAACACTTTGGACGCCCCCAACAGCTCTGATATACGCTTTAACTGGAGTTGATTTATGCCATTATAATCAACGAGTGATTCAAACACCGGAATCGCCGGCAATTGGCTGTCATTTAGCTCTTGGTCTGAATGATAGCTGTTTTCAATGTCCATAATCTGTCCGTTGAGTTCTTCGTGACTGATATCTGCCGTCGAGTCAATCAAAGCGTCGATTTCGTTGCACTCCTGGGAAGAGTCGGTACTAATAGTCATTGTCTTTAACTCCAGAGATGAAGATCTCGTTGTTTTCAGTAGTTTTTGTCGGCGTTTCTCTTCGCCCATCCGTCGTCTCCACTCGTTTTCCTCATCGCTTCGTATGATTTGCTGTTTGAATGAAATTTAAAAAAATATTTTTGTTAATAAAAATAATATTTTTAATAACAAATTAATTACAGATTTCATTCCGACGGCCAAACACTTATCGAGTCGGCATTTCTGACACATTTTTCTCGTTTGTGATGTTATAATACAATTGCCGTCCGAAACACATTCAATACAATTCTGAAATCATTAAATCAATTCACAAAAAAGTTCGTAAAAACATAATTATATTCATAACAAACGTTGTCTTTGAGGGACAGTCGACGAAAAAATGCTTTACAAGTTTCACAAGTAATCGCACCGTAATTACGGCCTAAAAGTTTTAAATAGATGTTATTTTATCTTATTTAATTATGTTGATTAATTTTAATAACATACCAACTTGTTTATTATCGCCACATATTTGACATATTTTTACTGTTTTTGTGTTATTATCCATGTTTATTTTATTACCATGGATATATTAGATGGTTATATCTCGCCCAAAATTTATATAGATCTAGTCGTTTGTATTGACACAAATAACATATGGTAGATAATAACTAAGTTGTAGTTATTATATAACTTTACTTATATAAAATCACTGTCTTAATAAGGTAAATAGATAAATTGTTAAATAAATAAAGACAGTACTAGTTGATATAATTCTTGTTAATTGTTTAACATATTTAATACTTATTTAGTAGAACTTTACTCATCAAATACTTTGATTAGTTCACGCTGGATTTTTAAAACTTAAAATTTACCAAATGAAAGTTAAAGTTTACCTAGTGGAAAATTATAAATACAGTATCTCTCTACAACTCTCTCTCTCTCTCTCTCTCTCTCTCTCTCTCTCTCGACGTCAGTAATTCTTTCATGAAATGTAGTCGTGTTTATAATAATAATTAATTTTCACCTGGTATCTCTCTCTCTCTCTCTCTTTCTCTCTCTCTCTCTCTTTCTCTCTCTCTAATTTACGCACTCACTTTCATACGTTTACAATCTACGTCAATTTACAATAGACCAGGTGAAAATAATTTATTTAATTCAATTTGACAGTTTGGTCTATTTGACACCAAATACCGGTTATATTTTGAATATAATAAATGACCATATGTTGCATGTTGGTTATGTTATAAAAAATTATGATCACAATCTATTGTAGTCATTAATTATTATGTAATTGACATCACAATTAACGTAAGATTTTTATAACTTTTAATTATAATTGAAACCATGTTTTTATAATTGACATAAAGGACTTGTCTTAAGTTTGTTAAAAGTGGCCAAATTTTAATATAATTTTTATCATGATTAAAGCATATAAAACAAAGATGAAATATATAAAAATTATTATCCTAGGTCAAATTTTTAAAATTTTAATATTTATTTTTTAAAAATTTTTTNTATATAAAAATTATTATCCTAGGTCAAATTTTTAAAATTTTAATATTTATTTTTTAAAAATTTTTTATTGCTCAAATGTGTTCTAAATATGTTTTACTTTCCATTTTTATAAAAATTCACATATTGTCAAAAAACTCGGTATTATAATCAAAAACTCAAGAGTTTCTCTTCAGATCCTTTTGTAGACTAAAGACTCGAAGACAACACAGCATTCAAATCATTATCACTGGTAGTAATGTTGTTATGGGTTTCAATGACAAGCATTTGCAGCGCCGGTAGTCTTGAGAGGTGTGACAAACACTCGGTGTCTATAATGCCATTCAAGTCACGAATGAATAGATAGTGAAGTCGTGGACAGTATTGATGCAAATCCTTCAACACATTTGTGTTTATTTTCTTTAAATAGATCTCTAAATGCGTTAATCTCTTGCAGTGTCTCAACGGTTCCAACACTCGCTCATCGATGACGGCATAGATCTCCAAACATAACTGTCTTAATGGGCCATAAAATCTCAACCAATCCAACGATATATTGAGCACCGATTGTGCGGACAACTGGAGTGACAATCGTTGCAATTGTTTGCAATTCACGCCAATTGTGCGCATAAAGTCGGTCACAGCCGCCGATGTCTGGCCGTGCGATAAATTCAAACTGAGTATCAGTTCCCGTAATTGTGGTAATCGTGACAATTGTACCGACAGTTTCTTCAACTCTTCAGGTCTAATATAAGACAACTTTATGGCCAGACTTTGGAGGCACTGAAAGACACGGTGCTTACTTCAGGTCGCCACCATGAGTATCCGCCGCACAAAAGATTTGTGATAAAATACGTGTAAAAACTGTTTGTTAAACAGCATTTAATACATTTTCTACAGTAATTTACTTAACTCCCTTAATTGTGACAATCGGTGGCAATGAGTGAGCGCTTTGCTGTCGTTATACGAGTTTATGGCACCGATTCGTGTGACCAGTGGTCCAAATGTGGCCATCATTTGACGGCTATTCGCACCCAAATCGCAGTAAATGTCTCGTAAATGACGGCAATAGGCTCTCAATATACCCAACACTTCGGGAATGCGTTTCTCGTAGTCTTTGGTTATTCCTCGGCAGTCAATAGTCTGAATCTCCGCACACTTTATGGCAATTATAGCCAACATATCGGTATCACTTTTCTTGGCATTCAGTAATCGCTGTATAAATCGGTCGCTAAGAGTAATGTCCACAACACTCGCGAAGACTGTCCTCTGCAACTGTTTGGACACACATTCGCATTGAAACCGGTCTTCAAATGAGAGATAAGACAAGAGAAGTGCACACAAATCATCACCGAATCTGTCCATTGAGTTCTTCGCGTAAATCTTTGGCTAAAATGTGAAACAAAATCAATTAAAACTAAATAAAGAGTAAAATGTTTCACAAAAACCTGATGTCTTTTTTGGTCTTCATTTTCACAGCCATATGTGGTCTCGAGTGATGTCTTCAAGTGTTTCATCTGTTGTGCCATATCTTGGGATCAAATGAAGTGATTGTTTGAATGAATTGTGGTTTTGTCACAAAAATATCATAATATTTGCATTCAATGAAAGCCAACACAAAGTGTTGACAACGAGTGAGACATCTATTGACACATATTTTCTAACTTTTCTAACTTCTCATCACTTTTTGCCCACACTTTCAATGAGTGTTTAATTGGGTTTTAAATACAGATTTAATTTAAATAATTATATTTATTTCAAATTTCAATACTATATTAAAAAACAATATATTTTATAACAAAATTTAAATGAAATAAATTCTTAATAAATACTGAAGTAATAAAACACAGAAATGAATGCAAAATTATTTAATCATTTAAATGTATTAAATATTTATAAACAATATTTAATTGTCAATACTTTATTAACAAAACATTAGTAAAAATACAATTAATGTATGAAATGAATGCAAAATCTAAACATTATTTAAAAAATTAATTAATTATATTTAAAAATCACTAAATATTAAAAACATTTTGAATAAAACTTCTTAACATTTTTTACATGGATTTCAATTGTCTTTAGTTTAGGACTTCTAGACAATAGATCCCAGAAATCATTATCTCTCAGACCTCCGCTTCTCTTGCAGTGAATGACAAGCATTTGCAGCGCCGGTAGTCTTGAGATCTGATCCAAACACTCCGTCTCTATAATGCTATTCATGTTTTGAATGCATAGATATTGAAGTTGTGGACAGTTTTTGCGGATAATTTTAAACACATTTGCGTTCATTTTAGTCAAATAGATGTCTAAATGTGTTAACCGTCGGCACTCTCTCAAGACATCCAACGATATCTCATCGACGGTCACATAAAGTGTTAGATCTAATCGTTTTAATCGCCGGAAATATGCCAACGAATCCAATGTCTTGAGATTGTATTCACACTTCTTTGAGAATAAACTAAACGACAATCGTTGCAATTGTTTGCAATTCACGCCAATTGTGCGCAAATAGTCGTTGAATGAGTGCTGCGAACCCTTTATCTTAAACCCGAGACTCAATCGCCGTAATTGTGTTAATCGTGACAATTGTCCGCACATTTCGGTCAGAGTCTCGTGAGTGCCGTCTATATGGGTCCCAATGACAACACTTCTTAGGGACTGATTGTGTGCCACAAATGCAGACAATCGGTGGTTATCAAAGTCTGGATGGTAACTAAACTTTAACTCATATTTCAGCAAATTCTTCACGAGTGGTACTCCGGAAGTATAGACAGAAGTGAAGACTCGATCAAAACAATAAGTATTCAATTGTGACAATCGGTGGCAATGAGTGAGCGCTTGTTTGCTAACATAGGACCCAATGTTACCGATTCGGGTGACCAGTGGTCCCAACGACGGCATTATCTTCTCATTATCTTTATATAAATTGCAGTAAATATTTCGTAAATTAAGACATTTATCTCGAAATGTGTTCAACACATCGGGAATGTATCCTTCATTTATAGCGCTTATTCCTCGGCAGTCAATGGTCTCAATGTTTGCACATTTTATGGCAATTGTGGCCAACATTTTGGTGTCAATTGTGTACTCAATTTGTGTGTAAATCGTAAACTCGACGTCAATTGCCGTCCAATACAGTAATCTCTGAATGAATTCATCGCTAAGAGTGAAGTCCACAACACTCACGAAGACTGTCCTCCGGAACTGTTTGGACACACATTCCAAACGAAATATATCTTCGAGTGAGAGATAAGACAGCAATAGTTGACACAAATCATCACCGAATCGATCCAAAGAGTCTTTCGCATAGATTTGTGGCTAAAATGAGTGATAAAATCAATTAAATTTCAATAAACAGTCAATTGTTTATTAAATACGTGTTGAATGTTGTCTTCATTGCTGTCATCTCTCCTCTTGAGTGGTATCTTAAAGCGTTTCATCTGTTGTGCCATATCTTGGGATCAAATGAAGTGATTGTTTGAATGATTGTGTATTCGTCACAAAAATATCATAATATTTACATTCAATGAAAACACGTGTCAATAATGTAATGAAAATATGTGTCAAATAGGGTAGGATATCGTTATCCTGGGCAGCACTCTTAACCATTACTATGTATTAGCATTAAGTTAAGAAGTTTATGTCGAATATCTCGAATACTATCATACCCATTTTAAATCTGATTCGATATTCGTGATT
>CAJPIZ010003206.1:0-12174 GCA_905368565.1 Medioppia subpectinata
CTTAATATATTATATGTCTCTTTTGAGTATTCAAATAATTAATGTTCTCTCTCTCTCTCTCTCTCTCTCTCTCTCTCGCATTTAAGTCTTTATGGGATGCCCTAATAGTAGTGATTTTATTTTAACAAAAAACAAAACAAGCTTTTATTAAACCTCTAAACGATAGTCTAAGGCATAGACATAATTCATTGAATCATTTGCTTCTATTCCTTAGCCATTAATTTGCAATAAAGTATAAGTTCTTAACGTTTTGTCTAAATGTTTCAATTTTTAGCTCAAAATACAACTCACAAAATATATCATAAAATCTATTTTCTTGCAAAATGTACGAAAACATTACAAACTATTCTGTGATTACATTAATACTAATTTCATGGGAGAGAAAGAGTAGGCAATAAAATTCATGAGATATAGAGTTTGACAGAGAAATCGCAGAATCAGGAAATGTAATCAATCACTGAAATACATATTACTCTTAATATATTATATGTCTCTTTTGAGTATTCAAATAATTAATGTACTCTCTCTCTCTCTCTCTCTCTCTCTCTCTCTCTCTAGTATTTTTAATTCTAAAAAATCACTTAAATACATAATTATTATGTGAAAATCCAATTAAAACGTAATTCCCGAATTTTCCCGATTTTGGCCTTGTATACTCCCGAATTCACATGTTTTTATTCCCGAAAAATCGAGACTCTATTCATAACTGAACAAAACCTTTAGGATATAACTTCCTAAATGAAAATAATATTTATTATCATTTGGTTTGCAATAAATATGTGCTTTAAATATAGCGAACGGAAAATCGTAATTACGGTAGTATTGAAAACAAATAAAATTCAGAATAAATACAATTATTCTCATCTTTTGGTCATTTTTATTCTGAAATAACTCACAAAACGATTATCTTATAGTGATTTGTGGAGCAATGCATTAGTATTAATGGTAAAGAAGCGATTCATAGTAACCTTTCTTCTGCCGAGGGATCCATTCAATGCAAACAATGAATTTTCAAATAATTCTTTTACACATTTCTCTTTAAAGAAGGTTTGCCTCAAATTGTATTTATTTGTAAATAGTTTTCTGTTTAATCTTTTTAAAATTATAATTTTATAAGTATTTCAGTCATACAAAGTAAATGTGCAATAATTAAAGGATTCATACAAACAGATTATTTTATATATCAATTTATAATTGGAAAAAAGATGTTCTTTAATATAATTGTTTTGCATTTAATAAAAAAATTCAATACAAGTTATAATTCTCGGAAACGACTGATAACTAAATTTAATGAGTTTTGCATTCGTTTGTGAGTGAAGTCTAAATCTGTTTATGAAATGCATTAAAATTATTTGATTAAAAATTTTCGCAACAAGACTCTAATCCTCGTCAGAATTATTAGTTTTAAAAAGCAATTCAAACTTATTTTGCATTTTAATACCAAACGAAATACATTTGCAAAAATTATTTTCATATTTTAAATTACGTTATGAATAAAAAGTGTATAATTTTATGAGTAAAATATTTCATTTATTTTTTATTAATAAATTTATTAATAATTTTACATATTTCTTGATTATGACCTAAAATTTATGGACACTTTTTAACAAATTTATAGTACATTTACAACATAGTTGATGAGCAGAGGGACAGCCAATTCCGGGCCTTCAATCTTACGGTTTATACAGAATATTTGCACATCTGATGGGAAATTAAATATACCGTATATAATATAAAACGTATAAAACCAGTATAACTGATAACCTCATTGACTGTCCCTTTATTTCAATTGATCGGTAATTTAGAGCACTTCTTATTTTAACGGCTTCTCAATAATTGCTTTGATTAACAAATGAATTGACATTAAATTCATATAAATATGTTTAACATATAATTCTGTATCAAATGTTTCGCATTTTTACTTTTGATGTAATGCTATGAATGAGATGTCAATGAATATGATAACAATGAGATCGATATAATTTAGTGTTGATTTTTTATACATTAATAATCAATTTTATTAAAATGTTGTGCTCTAATGATTTGTGGCTGAGATAATGAGTTATAGTTAGAGCTGTTGTTGACATTAGTTTGGTATGTCTTCTTCCTTCCCGGCTTAGACTTGCTCTGACACGCGAATGAAAACTTCAGGTCATTTATCATCTCTTCACACATTGTCTCCTATTGTGGACAACAAAAAAAAGTTTAATTCATGTTATAATTGAAATAAGATTCACATTATTCAATGAATAAAATTATTGCACAAGTGATAGTAGAAGTTAAATTTTATTATAACTTATTGTTTTTTTTATATAACTCTTCTCTCTATTATTCCTTTTTGTGTAAAAATGTGGACATTTTTGCTTTTAATGAAAAATATTAATCATAAGCTAAATTTATAAACAAATAAAAATCAAAATAATTAAAAAGTTCCCATTATTTATAGCTTAACATTCTTTAATAAATTGGTCCCAACGTTAGGGTATTATGAAGTTTACGGTTAAATAATATCTATTTTAATATATATTCTGTGGAAACAAAAGCGCAGAAAATGCTATTTTTTAAGTTATTTCGTGGGCTATTGTATGTAATTTAATATAAGAGCTTATAATAAATGTATTCATGAATTGTATATTCAGTAGTGTTTGTTGTTTTTTACAGGAGAGAAAATGAAAGGCTTAGAGCGCAGGCAATAAAACACGAGAATATAATAAATACATTTAATGTAATATAAAGACAATATAAAAGTTAATTCTCACGCATCCTGTCGTAGACTTTCTGGATTTCCACATGAATTCACAAATGGCCACAAAGAAGGCCAACGAGAGTCCGCCCAAAAGGACAACGAAGACTCCGCCGACGTTATCTATTTTGAGTGCCGTCACTGACGATGACTTCTTGCTGTCTTCGGCACACTGTCCGCCGCCCTTCTTCTGCTTCCACCACTTCTCCTTCAACATATGCAGTCGACCCGTCTCTTGAAGCTTTAGTATCGACTGAGACAACAGATTCCTATGCCTCGAATCTAAGCAAACAAAACACATTATTTTTCAATCAAACTATCGTTAAACTATACTATAGTTATGCATTGTTTTGCCTTTCAATCATTAATTTCGCTCTCGTTTTAAGCATTTTTGTATCCAATTATTTATTATATTTTGTCTATCGATTAGATTTGGTAATCAATTTTGAAACATGTTTTATGGTTTAAATTTTTTATATTATTTAACACAGCTTAAGATATAACATATTATTTGTAGACTTTATGAAACATAATGGAAAACTGGAATTTTATTTTTTGATTTAATTACTGCTAAACATTCAATGTTGGCTTTTATGTTAAAGATTAGGCAATTGTTTATTTTGTAACAGACATTATACACTGAATTCTGTATAGTGTTCACTGCATAAGAAAGAGATTTACCATATTATTAATGAGTGGATACTAAATGTGATCTCCGTTTTACTATTTGTTAGTTAAGAATAAATTATTCACTTCAGTATATTATATGATAATTATTCATAATATTGTAATATTGATTTTTAGACCGAAATTAAGCAAAATGATGAATACAAAAAACTATTTTTAATTATTATGTTTAGTATGCAAACAATTTTGACAAAATATAATTAATATAATTCTAAGTTAATTATCTGGGTTTCAACTGATTTTATTTAAAAACAATTTATAATATATTGTATAATTGACCACAAAATTGATAAATATATTAATAGATTTTGTGATTAGAATATAATCCATAGAAAGTAACAAAACATTATATTATTTTAGATTATCATTAGTTTGATAAAAATATTCTTTCGCTTATTATTCTGATATATATTAATATAGAGTATATTTAAGGAAAAAATGCCACGATTTAAATGCTCTAAATATATCACCGATTCTTTCTTTTTATTTGTCTCCTCTCAAAAACATAGTATTCTGTATTATATTTCTATATAATGTGTTATAAATGATAAGAATTAAAAATACTAGAGAGAGAGAGAGAGAGAGAGAGAGAGAGAGAGACGTCTAATGCAATAAATTATATAAATGATTAAATGAATTAAATTTTTTACTTTTCTTCGTTGCGATTCCATATCCTTTAGTGTCAAGTAATCCTCCGATTTGTGTTAAATTGCAATTCCTTTCGACGATGTATTCAATAGACGCCGATTCCATCAACTGATCCCCAGTTCGCACAAAAATAGGGATTAATTAGTGAAAACAAATCAATTGAACAAAAAAGTATTGGCAACAAAAGGCACACAAAACATAGTGAATGTAATGATAGGACATTACATACATAGGCATAGTTTCCTTTCTGAACTCGTTTCTTTCCCTCGTCGTTCTTAGACATGAAAACGTCTCGATTCTTCATGAAATTCCACATTCGCTTAAATGTAGTAATGTTTGAGTCCTGAAAAAACGATTTGGTGGACCCACTGGCCAGACATCCGTACTCTATCGTCGACTGCAACGACAACTCGTCGGCGCTTTCAATCGGATAAATCACTTTCTCGACCGTCAAAAAGGCGGCCAAATTCGCAGTGTATGAAGAAATCATTATTAATGTAAAGAAATACCAAATGCCAGCTATAGCTCGCGTAGACATTGCCCTAACAAACCAAATATAAAAAATTACCATTTTATTCGCATATCCGGTAAATATTCTCTGTTTTTTATATATCGGTATATTATATGCGTTTTCTTATGCAATATTTGTGTTGAATATGCGATCAAATGTGCGGACGAATGAATATTTTATGTATTATACAAAACCAAATAAAAACTGCTCGTTTTATAGCTATTGATATAAATGTCACAGTTTTTGCATACAATATCTGTTGAAGTGTTTTAACATTTCATATTTCTTCTGAAGTTTTTTGCTTTCTTTGCATTAAATCTAATTAAATTAAATTTCCAATTTTTCTGTTTCATATATTATGAGATGATGTGTAAAACCTGACTATAATTTAAAGTCTATGAAGTAGTTTAACAATAAATTCACGGCTTTTTTTGATGATTCTATCGAATGATAGTAACCTATATTTTTGCTACATTTTCTGAATTTTAAAAGTGTTTTTCAATTGAATTATAAAAATATTCAAATATTACATGCAATATAAATATGGATATGTTGTGAAATCTATTTTCAAATCTCACTTCAAAAATCAGATTTAAATGACCCATCAATTCAATGATCGCTTGTTTTATTTTTGAAATAATTTAAATTCTAAAATATATTCAAATACAATAAAATTGCGAAATATTTGAATTGTAAGAATGCATTGGTTTGGATATAATTTGATGTATGCATTGATATAACTGTGATTTGCATAAGATATTGGATGACATACTTGGGTGTGAGGTCTGATCCCTGTTGCATAAGGGATCCGATGGTGAAGAAGAAACTATTGGTTAAACTGAAATTGTTTTCGAGAACAAAGTCTTCCTGACGACAGGGATGAGGATTATCCCATTCGTAGGGCGAAAGTCGGCCCACAATGAAGAGTATGGAACTGACGCCGACATAAGCGGCCAATACATAGACCCAAACGACGTTAGAAAAGGGCGATAGGAATGAGAACAAAGTGGTCACTTTTGTTGTCGGCTTTTTGAACAAAATGCTAATTCCTGTGTTCATAAACGGAAGCGTAAAGTCGACCGCTTCTGCTCTCTTCGATGTGATCGTTAGGTCCACTATAGCTATGTCTGCCTTTCCATTGATTATTTCACCTAAAATTAAATTCAAAAATATATCAAAATTCATAATAACATTATTTTATTATTTTTGTTTTTCATTTTGTAAAATATATTTTTAAATGTTCAGTATAGGCAGTAATCATTGGATTATCTTTTAAAACGAAGATTATTTCTTAATTTCTATTCCCGAGTCTCAATGTTAAGTGAAATTTAGTTCACAAAAACCGAGGCAATTCGGTCCCATGGTTAGGCGGTCCCTAACGCCCTCTCCCATACATTACTACATGTACACTACTAAAAGTCATTTGTACAGCTCATACAGAGGGACCGGCTTACCATGGGACCGCCTTGCCTCGGTTTCTGTCATGTAATAGATTACCATAAAAATGGTTTATTTATATTGAGAAACATATAAAATAAAAAGTAAATTAATTATAAGATTGTTTAAATAGTTTATATTTATTTAATAGCAGTGTTTAATAATAGATTAGATTTTTTGCCTAAATCTTGTGTTTATTTAAAACTTAGTTATTTATCATTAAAAAATCATATTAATATAAAAAAAACTATATTAAAATTTATATAAAACAACATTTGTTTTATAATGTAATGTTTGAGACATAATTAAATTTGGTAAAAACAATGCATTTCACTCTATTATTTATAACCCGCGAGTTATTCAACAATTATTTTGGCAAACATTTTGCGATTCGTGTGAAAAGGTTTCATAAATTTAAATTTAAATCAAATCAAATGTCTAAATGTAAATGTCTTGACATATAAGCAGATCTCATAAAAGAAGAAAAAGCAAAAAAGTGATGAGTTTTGTTAAGAGTGTGAAAAAGTGAATAAAAAATATTATAACAAAAATAAGAGTCGAGTTATAAAGCATTTCGAGTCAATAGTATGGCTATAAAGAGACAGAAGAAAATGTAATGTAATATACGGTATATGAGATGAGATACAAACTATTGACAAAAATAAAATAATTGTATTTCAACTTCAATATACAGAATCAAGAAAATAGTCAATAATCATAAATAAAATCTTTGTTAATAGACTGATAAGCTATCAGTGATAAGACACTAATATATTTTTTAATAAAAGTTCTTTATTTTAATTAAAATAATTATTTTAAATATCGTTAGAAATTATAACTCAATTTGGAGTTTCAATGATTCCTAATGTAAATGGAAATTGGCTTAAATTTGATCGAATAATAAGATTATTAAGATTTATTCAACAATCAGTTCAAAATAATTACATTAATATAATATAAATTTCACGGAATTTAGATTTAAGACTAAAAAATGTTAATTAATTTACATCTTATCTCATGAGAAATGATTTAAATTAAGACTAAATAAACTTTTATTTTAATGAATACATTCAAAAAACTCATTATAATTGTAACAGCTTTGAGAAGTATAAAAAAGATTAGTTTTATGGCAACTTTTGGAAAAGTTTCAATTTTAAAAGTGATGTTATTAATGATTTTTGTAGAGATTGATGAAATATTTCTTACATTTTTTGTGATCAATAGTTTGCATAGTATTATGGCTTAATTCTAGCTTATGTTTTGCATATAATAATACAAACCATAATACACTATATTTAATCAATAGCTAATTTAATTCACAAATCTTAATCAATAGTCAATTCGTATGATTTATATTTTTATTAAACAGTAGTAAAACCATAACGGTGTATTAGATAACAAATTTATTATTTTACAAATACCTTGGTACATATTTTATAGTGCACGATTAATTTAATCTTTACAATTATAGTTTAATAGAAATTCTTACGATCAAATGTAGTGCACAAAAATTGTATGAATGCTTTATTATACGAAACAACGGTAAGAAACTTAATAACACTATTGTTTTCAATATTGTGTACATTCTTGAATCAAATCAATAAAGATGTTTCAAATATCTGATGTCTGTTTTCTCTCATAACTAAATTAAATCCCAAACTTGACAGCAATGTTGCGATAAAAATATAAAAACCATAGCATTATGTCTTAAAGACTTGTGAAGTCTATACTGTGAGCTCAACTTTACTGACAATATCTATAACTAAAGCTAAACTAAGAGATTATGTTAGAAGTAATGGACATAATTATAAATACAATGGGCTTTCGTATTGATCTTTTATTATTAGGTTTGTCTTGAATTTATAGATAATGTATTAAACAGTAGTTTAAGTACTGACTTCTAAGAGCAGGTATATTACCACGAAATATACACTCAACTCAAAAGCACCGGAATTTATTTAAGTAGTATTTATGTAATATAAAAATAATAGACTATTTTACTCAAAGTCAGCAGAAAATAAAAACAAACTAAACCATAAAGATTGAGGAAATGGTTTGAAATTTGATTTAGAGTAAGAAGTTTTTGTTGTCGATTAAGGCCTTCATAACAACAAACCCTTTAATCTATTATATGAAAGAAGAAGACCTGAAGAGGTAATGTGTATGAAAGTAGATGTAGTGATGGATAATAGTATACCTATGAGTCCATTCCAATATCCGCTCTCATTCTTGACTCCATAGGCGTTGTCGTCGACGAGTTTGAATTTATACTTAAATCCAAGCATTTTTGACAACTCGTCGATTACGTCGACAATATAGCCCTCGAAGCGATCGTTGCCTACTTTGGTGGCCGAAGAATCCTTTAACATACAGTACGGAGCGTTGATAATAGTGGTCACTGTCAACGTCTGGTTCGCCAAAGACATTATCGAGTAATTGTCTCTCCATTCCTCACTTATGTTCAATGGCTGTGAGGGTTGGCTTCCGCTCCAGTAACCGATCTGATGGACAAACATAACACCAAAACAAACATACACTTCATTGCGTCAACAATTCTAACTATTTTCTTATTCATAGCATAATAAACATGGTATAAACATGGTATAAACATGGAAAATAACTATTCAAAGTAATTTATAGTTTACAGGAGGTTTATCGTAAAATTTCATGAAAATAAATTTTATATACCAAACAAAATATTTAAAAAATATCATATGTAAAGCATTTCAAAAATTAATTAATTTAAAGCCCACTGTTATCTGTAAGTTATCGGCGAGTGATCTAATGTTAAGGTCGTTAGAAATCATTTATCATTAAATCCTTTACTAACAGACGTCTCAGACAACGAGCCTTTAGAAGGAGATGACGACAAATGCATAAAAAGTTAATTTATTACAGAATTAGCATAAAATCAATTATTCTGTAATCCGGACTCAAATTCAATGAATGGGTGAATAAATTTGAAAAAATATTTGATGTGCTCTCAGTTTTGCAACGAAAGCACTTAATTTTTCTCATGAAGAATAAAATTCATATCTTTATTATTAAATGCTTTCATCGCAACTGAAAAGAGTATTCAAATTATGTAAAAACCAATTAATACTAAATACACAATAGAGATAAATACACTTCACATAAAGGAAAAAATATTCAAAAAACTTTCAGATCATAATATGATTTAATAATAAATAAAATTTCTAACAATATTTGTGTTAAATTTGGCAAATGATATACAAAAGAAAATTCTTATAAAAAACATGTCTTATATTACAGACGATTCTTGATGTCCGATATAATGATATCTGAATAAATAACTCGTGCTTTTCTTATCTCGAGTCCAATACTCTAATAATTTGTATGTATTGTTATATTCAGGTTTCATAACATAACACAACACATAAGCATCGCTTTCAGGTCTAAAGGGATACGACAAAAATCAATAATCATTCAGATGTTTGTGAACTTATCCGACACTACAATAAATAATAGGCAACAAAAATAAATGTCTACTATTTATGGATACAATTCATAGCTCGAAGCCCTCCAAACTCTGTCCACACAATATCTCTACTCTTGTGCTGTTGTTTGCACTGGACTTCTACTCCTATTCAAGAGAATGTATTAACTATTTTCACACAAAAGCCTTTCAAATGAACACAATTTGTTAAACTCATCGCATATATGTTTCTGACACTATTTGCTTTCAATTGTGCTAAAAATAAAACTTTTGCTTAATTAAAGATATAAAACCAAAAAACATTCCAACATTCAAAACATGGTAAAACATCGAGAATAATAAGTGATTGAAATAATAAATCAATAGATCGATGAGAATATAGAGTTTGAATTGTCATCTCATTATCGGATAGTCATTATATGTTAGCCATAGAAAAATGCGAGAATACCTTTTGAAGGCCGTTATCAGTAATAGTCATCACATCTAACGTAAAACTGCTTCTGTGGCCGAATTGATCGAAGTCTACGAGTCCTGTCAGCCCTCTGAATGTGATCTAACCATCATTATTGTCATCAGTTAATGAGTTTAAATTGAATATTGAAGGCGAGGGAGTGTTATATACAGACCGGTCGCATATAGTTCATGAGAGAGCTGCCGAACTGCCACTGGCTCTCAGTTTGGCAACTGATTGATGGCATTGTAATCGATTGGCTTTGATCCAAGTCTTGTAGTGCCGTCGCTAACAGTTTTACCGAGTCGTATAAAAGTGCCGATTCTGTCTATAGTACGCATACAATCATATATTCAATATAAATTCAATTATTTAATATTGATTTAATAAATATTCTTTTTCAAGACTAACAATAAGTCTAAAAATAGACCACAAAGTCCTCAATCACTAATATTTTCAACATTATTATCTTAATATATAAAGGGATAGTGTGGTGAACCCCAGTGTTGGTGATCCCCACTTATTTATCTGTTGTATTATATATCACATACACAACTCCTTACATCTGAATTATTTTAATGATAGACATAATAGCTTTCATTTCGTCTTTCCTTAGCATTAAAGCAATAAAATGTTATATGAAAATAGATTTATGACAAAAATAATTGTTTGACTTATTTTTTGGTTAATATTTTCTCCATAAAAGAATTTAGTTTTTACTTTCACTACAAAAAAAATTTAAGAAAAGTTTTTGGAGTATATTTTAAATGATTACATCGACTGTTAAGTCAATGCATTTACAGAAACTTATCGTCGATTAAATGGATGCGAAGCCGTATTTTGAGTCTCAAACGTGAGCCTTATATTGAGAATAATGTGAAGCAATGTTTGCGTTAAACTAATCATGTAATGGATTGTAAGTCTAGTGTTAACTGTAAATCACTTGCAAACAAATGTACACTCAATTCACTATTTATAATATAATGCAAACACGCGTTAAAATAGCTATTTATCCGATTCTGCATCAAATGTTGATTAAAGTAAACGCATATTACTATATATTAGTATAGTGTACGCGAGTATACATTAAACTACTGTATATTAAAGTGATTTATTTCACTGATACTGTATATTAAAACAAACAATTCCTTAACGATTTAATTCCTCGTATTTATAATAATTTGCGATTCTTTGCATTTATTTCTTTAATAAATAATAGAATTGTATTTGAAATCAAACAACAAATATAAGATATTTGAAATGAAAGTTTTAATATTTGTTAAAAGTTTAAATATATTCCGTTTTATTTTCTTTTTATTGTGCTTTTAGTTAAACTAAGCTCTCGTTGCCTACGAGTTGCGACTGAAATATATATATATATAGTTATATATGTTTTTCGTGTAAAACTAATTTTATTTTATTTTATTGTTACTTTTGTCTGCAGTCAAACGGTTCGCAAAAAAACTCATTTAAGTGTTATTTGTATTCAAGCCGTAACTGAACGACACATTTGACTCTCGGGTGTTGTTTGTATGGGAAGAAGCAGTGAATCACATCCTTTCTAAACACTTACCAAAATATTTTCGGGAGACTTCATCTCATTTAGACCTCGTTTGGAGGCCAGTTGTGTCCAATCGGCCAAAAGGCTGTGCAGTTCAGGATTCGTTGCATCCAATAATCGCAGAGAAGTTATCTTTGTTTTGGCGAATTTGAAATCTTCTAAATCTATTGTTTGCAAATCCTATTGAACGCCAAAATAAGTTATAAGGATTAAGAATTTTAAGAGTAAAACACTTTTCCATTACACGTGTTTAATGTTTTGGTTACAATATAATTGCTTTGAGAATATGAGATATTTTATTAACAATGTGACAAATTGTTTCATTTTAAATTAACTAATTTACAGAAATACTGAATCAACTAATATTATACTGATATTTAATGATCAAATAAAAAGTTGTCTAAAAGTCTTATATGCTTTTTATATAACAGAAATCAATAACTTTGATCACATAATATGATAAGGTTTTGTCAAATATAAAGGCTCTCTCTCTCTCTCTCTCTCTCTCTTCCTCCCTTTTATTTCACTCTTGAGATCTAAACGTTTTCCCAAATTTTTGTCATTTATTGAACAAAATTGTAAATAAAAATCCCTTTTTCCACACAATTGTATTAAAATATAAAATCAAATAAAAAAGTCTTTAATTTTACATTTCAACAAGTCTTCAAAAATATACACT
>CAJPIZ010003207.1:0-12173 GCA_905368565.1 Medioppia subpectinata
ATACAAATTTCGACGCTATTTTTAACGCTGGTTCAAATGGTGAAGACAGAATTAAGCTAGGACTTTTAGTTTTTGCTGTGCAGATAATGCTTATATATAAATTATATTTATTGAGCTAGGACAAAATTATTTTGTTTTCATATGCACACTATTGTTTTATATATGTGTATAAAATTATACTATATTTACTTTATTAGTTAGCGAATTATTGTAATTTTATGTGAAATTTTATTTATTTTCGGTTTTTTAGACTATATGTTTCCATTGTTTTCTATGGAAATATTCGTCCGTAAAAACACTATTTTTAAATATATACTAAGATAAGTAACTATAACGTTATATACCTCAAAAAATTTGTACATTATCTGGCTTCAACATGCTGAAGTCAAATTTGAAATATAATCATCCAGTTAATTTTAAATCCAATAATGCCGACGTAACTTTTGGTTGTCAGGATCTGTATACTACAAAATATACTGTATGTGAATCATATTAAACTTGGATATTACAATTATAGTATATTATTGGTAGTATACAATATAATGTATTATACCATTAATAATGGTCCATTATATTATAATGATTAATGATAATAATGATTATAAGTTAATTAGAGTACTAAATAATAATTTATAATAATTATAAATAATTATTAATTATTATAATACTTATATTTTTGTTGCATATTTACTGGTATTGATGTGTACTTTTACCATTATTTGATGTTTATGAATTATATTGAATAATATTACACTGTATTAATATAAAGTTAATATTACTTATATTAATACTTGTAATTAAATATAATTGACATAGATACAATATAATAATTAAACAAGAAAATAAATGATATGTCGTGTTATATGGGGATATTAAAACAAAAAACACAAAACATTACAAAAACATTTGTAACAAACAATAGTTATATTTAATACATCATTATATTTATATGAAATAGTCAAACAAAACCAAAATATATTATCCCTGTATTTGGTGTCCATTTATGCAAGAAATTAATGTTTTAAAATAAAGTTAAAATGACTGCAATTAGTGATTATTATTTGCTTCAAAATTTTGTATACAGTATTTCGTGCATTTTTATCATTTAAATATAATGATCTAATGAATATAACATTAATGTAATTGCTCAAACTTGGTCTAATTACGGTGTTGATCAAATATTATCTACAATAAATAATCTAATGAAATTATGCGATCTATCTCACTAACTATTAGTGACTAACACCTCAATTGGCGGACAATTTTTATATTAATGAATAAGTTTATTTGTACTAAACGTTTGAGTATTTTATTCATTATTGCTTAATATCGGTCTATGATAGTTGTGCAAGGGCAAATTAACAATATAAAATATATATACTACAAAATATACTGTATGTGAATTATATTAAACTTGGATATTACAATTATGGTATACCATTGGTAGTATACAATATAATGTATTATACCATTAATAATGGTCCATTATATTATAATGATTAATGATAATAATGATTATAAGTTAATTAGAGTACTAAATAATAATTTATAATTATAATACTTCAATTTTGTTGCATATTTACTGGTATTGATGTGTACTTTTACCATTATTTGATGTTTATAAATTATATTGAATAATATTACACTGTATTAATATAAAGTTAACTTTACTTATATTAATACTTGTAATTAAATATAATTGACATAGATACAATATAATAATTAAACAAGAAAATAAATGATATGTCGTGTTATATGGGGATATCAAAACAAAAAACACAAAACATTACAAAAACATTTGTAACAAACAATAGTTATATTTAATACATCATTATATTTATATGAAGTAGTCAAACCAAAACCAAAATATATTATCCCTGTATTTGGTGTCCATTTATGCAGGAAATTAATGTTTTAAAATAAAGTTAAAATGACTGCAATTAGTGATTATTATTTGCTTTAAAATTCTGTATACAGTATTTCGTGCATTTTTATCATTTAAATATAATGATCTAATGAATATAACATTAATGTAATTGCTCAAACTTGGTCTAATTACGGTGTTGATCAAATATTATCTACAATAAATAATCTAATGTATACAGTATTTCGTGCATTTTTATCATTTAAATATAATGATCTAATGAATATAACATTAATGTAATTGCTCAAACTTGGTCTAATTACGGTGTTGATCAAATATTATCTACAATAAATAATCTACAAAATTTTAAAACTTTAAAATTTTAAATCAGTAAGTTAAACCTAAAACAAAATAATAATTTTTTGCAAAAATGGACACCAAGTACACTGACAATATTCTGGCCAATAAACCCCTAGATGGCCGACAGGCTATTAAAACAGCCGGTGCCGACCTATACCGATACGGCATATCATTATTCAACACCAGTCAATACAAACGTAGCCTATTCTACCACCCGGTGTTAATATTTAGCATAAACATGCTATATTGCCTGCGATGTTTAGCATTAATATTTTATAACTCCGACGACCACACGGTATACATATTGGTCGGCGATTTCACACACTTTTTGGAAAGTCAATCCCACTTAAAGATCTCGGCCGTAGCCTTTGGTGGTGTGGCCCTCACATCCCAGGCTTTACACTATATGTACTACAAACGGGGCGTCAGACCCGAGCCCTATCTGCGCCCGTTTCAGCTGTTGTCCGGTGCGGTCAGCGGTAAATACATCGGAATGACTGACGCGCAGGACATCCGTAAACTACTCAAACGGTCCCGAATACACCTATTGTTTGCCAGGTATGTGGTGGACACTGGTTTTCCCATAGCTATTATACTGGCCGGTGTGCCCCTCGGGCTAAACTCCAAAAGTCTATCGCAATTTATTTTTGTGGTAATACCCTGGGTAATTATATTTGCCATGTATGTACGCTATTCGGCCACATATTTGATTTATCAGGTCAACTATTTAGCCATTATATGCTATTACCTGACATTAAAAATACAGCACTTAAACCGGAAAATTGAGGCACTGTTGGCAATAGATCCGGAAGTCAGGTACGCAAAACCCCGACATCAGTACCGGAATATTCGATGTCTAGTGATGACCATTCTCAGCGTCCATAAAGAGATTCAAGATATAAACGGAAACTATTGGTCACAGTATTTGTTTCTGGAAATGTTAACCATTGTAGTCATAATTAATTTCATGTTGTTCGGAACCCTATTCGCAGCCAAATCGGCCTTGATCAAATACTCTTATTATTATATTTCCGGGTTGTTTGTAATGTTTTTATGGTTTGTGTTGAGCTCAGCGGCAGCAGTGAGTGCCCACAGTCGCCGAACTTACAAACTGTTTCACTTTCTATACGCCCGGCATATATCCCGTATCAAACACTCGGCCACCTATAAGATTATGGTAAGTTTTGGGATTTTATTTGATGATTATTTATCTAAATTGTTTATTTTTATTCAGTCCATAAATATGATTGAAAAGTTGAGCAAAAGGAATATTGGATTTTATTGCTGGACCTTTTTTATATTCACTAATCACCATAATTATGAGGTGAATATTATTTGCTTTGTTAAATTTTTTATTCTAGATTTGTTTCGTTTTTAAATAATTGATTTATTTCTAGATTATAGCGATGACAATTGCATTTTTCCTTAGATTAATCAAGATAAGTATTTACTAAACTTAGTGACATTGTCAAGTTGGCTACAATAATTATTATCAATAAATAGATAGTTTTTTTATAATTATTTGAAAATTTAAATGCATTTTGTTTAGTTAAGTAAAACGAATAGAATATGCACCTCCTTTTGCATGTTAACCTATAAAGTTGAATACTACATTAAATTTTAATAAAGTTAGTAGAATTTTTGGAGAATTTTATTCCAAAGACATAATATCGTAAATGAAAATATTTAGTTTATTGGATTTTTATGGTTTAAACTCCATTTCAATTTAAAATTCAAAATTTATAAAAAGAATAACGTCTAATGTGTATAATGTTATCAATTAATCTCAACATATAATAGTTTTTGTTATAAAACCAATAAATATTATATACTGTACATATAATAATAATAATAATATTTGATATCATTGATATCAATCTTTATTCAAACATGTTGAATAGATAGTACATTAAATAGTACATAGTTCAGTTTTTTAGTCATATTATGACAACGCTTAATATTAGAACAAACGTTATATTATTGTTATACAATTATATCTTTGTTTATACATATTTGGTGTCATGTTGCGTGGTGTAAGCTTTTTTGTGCGGGGCATCCAAGTTGTGTGAGCGTTGGGACGTGTTGTATACTTTTAGTGTAGTGTTTGCGAGGGTTGGGCACTCGTCTCCGGTGTATTACCCCCCGTATAGGCCGGATCACATCGGGGATCGAACCACCGATCTCTCAGTCCGTAACTCGATCTGTGCAATGCTTAGCTGTATTTCAAAGTTCAAAACTCAGCCAAGCAGCCGAGCTAATGAAACAGTAAATCACAAAGAGGTGTTAGTAACTCAATTGTTTTCTATGGAAGATGAGATTCACGTATAATTTAACGGTAATACTAATTACTTGTCGGTAATTATGAGTTGAGGCGACTGTTTAACTTTTCTACAAATTTGATTCAATATTAGTATTACCGTTGAGTTATGGGGTGTGCTATTTGTGTGCGCTCTTACGTGTCATAAGAGTGATAACATTGAAAAAGCCCCGGGAGTTGGAAATCGTAGCCTTTTTATAGACAATTAATGAGTGGGTGTTGTATAACATTTTTAGGATTAGGTCCAGCGCTGAGGCTGACCAACCACGAGTCAGTTACACAAGTTTGTTACAGCTATTTATTGTAACTTTAATGCAGTTATACTTCACTATTTTTGCAAGAAATTATAGTTTTGATATAAACTTTAAATGACTGCCATTAATGGATATTATTTATTTTAAAATTGTGTAAATTACTCAATTAAACAAAGTATTTTGTTTTTCTGTGCAATTATGCCATTTAAATATAATGATGTACTGAATACAGTACAACATTCACGCAATTGCTTAATCTTGGCTTAATTACGATGTTGATCAAATATTCCCTACGTTTACCTAAACTTTATATTAAGTAATCTACAAAACTTTACAGAAAATCATTAATTTTAAAACTTAATATGAAAACAATTCATTTGCAAAAATGGACACCAAATACGCTGACAATATTCGGGCCAATAAACCACTTGAGGACCGACAGGTAATTAAGACAGCCGGTGCCGACCTATACCGATACGGCATATCATTATACAACACCAGCCAATGCAAACGTAGCCTATTCTACCACCCGGTGCTAATATTTAGCATTAACATGCTACATTGTCTACGATTTTTTGCACTGATATTTTATCACTCGGACGACCAAACGGTATACGTATTGGTCGGCGATTTCACACACTTTATGGAGAGCCAGTCCCACATCAAGATCGCTGCCGCAACCTTTGGTGCTTTGGCCCTCACATCCCAGGCCTTACACTACTTGTACTACATAAAGGGTGTCAGACCCGAGCCCTATCTGCGCCCCTTTCAGCTGCTGTCCGGTGCGGTCAGCGGTAAATACATCGGACTGACGGACGCGCAGGACATCCATAAACTGATCAAACGATCTCGAATACACCTATCGTTTGCCCGGTATGTAGTGGACAGTGGTTTACTCATAGCCGTTTTACTCGCCGGTGTGCCCCTGGGGTTAAACTCCGAAAGCCTATTACAATTTATTTTGGTTGTAATACCTTGGGTAATTATGTTTGCCATGTTTATACGTTATTCAGGCACATATTTGATTTATCAGGTCAACTATTTGGCCATTATATGCTATTACCTTACACTGAAAACACGGCACTTAAACCGGAGAATTGCGGCACTTTTGGCCATTGATCCGGACCTTAGGTACGCAAAACCCCACCACCAGTACCGAGATATCCGGCGAGTTGTTATGGCCATTCACAGCGTCCATAAAGAGATCCAGAATATTAATGGGAACTATTGGTCACAGTATTTGTTTTTGGAAGTGTCAGCCATTGTAATCATAATGAATTTCATGTTGTTTGGAAGCCTATTCGCAGCCAAATCGACCTTGATCAAATACACTTTTTATTATCTTGTTGGCTTATTTGTAATTTTCTTATGGTTTGTGTTGAGCTCTGTGTCAGCGGTGGGCGCCCACTGTCGCCGCACTTACAAACTGCTTAACTTTCTATACGCCCGGCATATATCTCGCATCAAACACTCGGCCACCTACAAGATTATGGTACGTATTGTGTAATTTTATTAATGTTAATTTGCTGAAGTTGTTTATTTTTATTTAGTCCATGAATATAATTGAAAAGTTGAGCAAAAAGAATATTGGATTTTATTGCTGGACGTGTTTTATGTTCACTAATTACCATAACTATGAGGTGAATGATATTTTCCTTGTTAATTATTTGCTCTAGATCTGTTACTATTTTTAACCCATTGATTTATTTCTAGATTATAGCGATGACAATTGCAATTTTCCTTAAATTAATTGACATTAGTCTTTTCTAAGCTTAGTTTGACATTGTCAAGTTTACCACAATAATTATTATCAATAAATATATAGTCTTTCATAATTATTTTAAATTCATCTTGTTTTCTTAAGTAAAGGGCATAGAATATGTATATTTTCTGTGTATTTAGCTGATACGTGCAAAATGTTGAACAATACCTAGTGTCAAACACTGGATGTTAAATAATAACGTTAATAACGAGTACACTATAAATATTGCTATTGTTTTGAAGTGTTTATAATACTACTAAACATGGTTTTTCAATTTTGCATAGATTTTATTATCAAATTAAATTAAATTGTAATTTTTTTTTGAATGATAAACATTCTCTATATGAGAGCCCTGTCTTTTGGCAACCAAACGGCACCGGTATTTCCATGACATGAGTGCGCGCCTGATTCTGGTCATCGATATATTGCCCCACTCCTGTTCCGTAACTTTCCAAAGCTCTTCAACTGTTGTTGGGTTGTTTTTCCAAAGGGCTTGTTTTAATAAACCAAATACACAAAAGTCCATCGGTGCAATATCTGGACTCTTTACTGGAATGTGTTGTTTGGGAATAAAATTTATTTTATATTTATTCGACAATTCGGTCAATGTTTGGACAGTTTTGACCGAAAAGTGAGAACTGGCCAAATCTTGATGAAACCAAACTAAATGATGGTCATCTTTGTGGTACAGGTTTGATATTTGTTTAAAAATAGGTTTCAATACATTATTTGAATAATAATCTGAATTAATTTTAACATTTTTTTGGACACGAATCAGTTTTAATTTGCCCGAATAAGACACGGCTGCGACAATCATAAAACCCTTTGGGTTACTTTCACGCACTTTGACAAAATTTTTGTCATTTAGTTGACCTCTCTTTACATAATAAATTGACCGCTGGCCGCCGGTATTAGACATGTAAATGTAGGACTCATCCAATGTGACCACAAATTTGTAGCGATTTTTGGCCAGATATCGTTCGTAAAGTATCCGTGAAGTTGTCTTTCTTTGTCTCATATGGCGGTCATTAAGTGAATGGCATTTAGTTTTTTTGCGCACTTTTTTGTTCAAATCTTTATCAATGATTTGCGATATTGAAAATTTGCTGCAATTAAGGTCTTTGGCCATTGATCGGTGTGACGGCGGGTCCTCTTTCTCGGTTTGATTGTTCACATATTGAATGTTAGCTTCGGTGCGGACTCTTAAAGGTCGTCGTTTTCGAGGTGAAACCACAACACCAGCCGATTTTTTATGTTTTTTATGCACTAAATTCAATACACGACTAACTGTTGATTGATCAACTTTTAATTTATATTTTTTCAATGTTTTAACAATCATTGGTTGGTTATAACCTTCACTGGAAAGTAGTCTGATATAGTCGTCCCGTCCCGACGGGTTTAATTGAATATCAGACATGTTTTTGTCATAAAATTAATGTGTATTTTATAGTCAGATAAACACTGTTTATTTTGATATATAAAACAATAGTCTGTCTTTACAAATAAAAAAGTTATTACAGTTCAAAATCTATGCAAAATATAAAAACCAAGTTTCGTATATGAATAAGTATCACATAATGATCGCACCCGCTGTCGACGTCTCTTTCCCGAATATTTTTAATTAATATTGATCATGTACATGTATATGATTGCATTAAAATTAAGTAAATAAAATTTTAACAACTAATTGATTACGGTAATTTTCTTAAGGTCGTATATTTATAATTCTTATTTACAAGTTAGCATGCAATACCAGTTTTAAATAAATAATGACATAAAATGAATTGTAAATATTATTTACAACAGCATCATGAATCAAATGATTGCCTATCGAGTGACCTTTCTTCATTCATTTTTATATAAATTATTCTTTAATATTATGCACGCAATGAAGTAATTATTTTTATAATAATAAGAAATATAAGTTTAGTCTAGATTTTCAACTAAATATTATTGAGATATTTCAGGTTGTTTATGATCAATAAATTCAGCATAAATAATAAAATTTGTTTATTAAATTTATTATAACATTTATCAAGCATTTTTTTTCACAAAATCAAAAATGATTAACACATTCAAATTATCACTAAATTATCATAATAGTTTAGCTAAATTGCGTGTTTTAGTGGCCAACACAGTGTATATAATTACAAACTTAATAATCAATTTAAGTTCAAAATGTTTATTACGTAAGAAATCCATAATAAATCCAGACGTTGAGCACCGGCTTTTAAATAATAGCCTTAACAACACTAATGACATTATTAACGGTTTGAAACTTTTGGATAATTATATCAATAGATATTATATTATGATCGCTCCGACTATCAATGATTACTGTATGAACACGCTTTACACCAAGAAACGTATAAGCATGGTCATTTTTCTCAAAATTATCACGCTACTAGCGGCAATTCGATTTGGTGCCCTAGCTAAATTTGATACACCATTTATCAGGTATTTAATGGCAGATTTTGTATACCTGTTGGGCAATCGGCGCCTGTTTTCACTGGGTTTTGGTTGTGTACTTACTGTGGTTGTGATCTTGGTCATAATTGCCTCTATTTTTGAATTCAAACACCGCTTTTATGCAATGAACATGTTCAACGATATTATTAATCGTAAACCACAAGTACAGTTAAACCCAGAATATGAACAACAGTACGCGCGAACTATGAATTATGTGCTCAAATCGAGACTTACTTTATTATCGTTATACATTTACATAGTGTTGGCCACTGTGTTCATTGGGGCTCCAATAGTGGGTTATTTTAGCCAAAGTCCAGAATATTCTGTAACAATGCATATAATATGGGCAATACTTGAAGCAATATTTTTAGCGCATGGTTCACTGATGATTGTGATAGGTACTTGTGTGTGGAATTTACTTATCTTACATGTTAAATATCAGTTTATCCAGATTAATAGCAGTATTGTAAGTTGTATCAAAAATAGAAATCACACAAACATATTGGCAATAATTAGCAAGCATAATTATGTGTCGACTCTCATTATAAAGTTAAACGAGTTTGTAAAATGGGTTATTTTTATACTTTATTACTTATCGGCGATAAGTTATCGCCAATTCCACTCAATATATTTGTTTATATTATTCAACGAAATAACTGTCCATTAATATTACAGTTTATGTTATTTATGTTTATTATTATTTATGCGTTAGTTTTGATGTCAATGAACTACGTGTGCGCCGCCGTTACCACAAGCGCTCATAAAAGTCGGGGACAACTGTACATAATTTTATGCAGAAGAGGGCTATCTTTACACTTGCGGCTAAAAGTGCAGGCATTTATTGAACGCCTGTCCGGACCCGACATTGGTTTCTATTGCTATGATTTGTTTGCAATGAATAATTACGAGTTCTATCTGTATATCAGTTCATGTCTTATGAATTATTTTCTATTGAGAAGTGTTTTAGATTTAATGCCAGAATATTTTTAATTATGTTTTTATTTATATTATTTCAAAATACATTATTTGTTGGTTTATTTCAATAATAAAATACTATACAAACAAAGTTTGTAATAAATGAATGTTAATTAAATATTGACTATGATATTTATTATGGGGATAATTGAAAATAACAATTAAAAGGTCATGACTCATGAGACATTTAAATAATATTTTTAAAGTAAATATAAAATTCTTATTCATAAAAATAAAACAAACATGGTTTATTGATGAACATATTGTACTGTAAATATTTTTCATATATATTTTTATTTTTCATATTTATTTATATTAAAATAATAGATCTAATAATAATAAAGTTTAATAAATCTAATTTTCAATAATAAATCTTTACTTTTAAATGGCTTTTACTTTTATCATGTTGAAGCAAATCTCTAAATTATACACGCAATAAAGTACTTATTGTATTTTATAATCATAAATAACATACAGAATATATTATATTTTTAGATTTTGTACTAGATTGTATTTTATATAAATATTATATTTTTAAATAAATAATATTGACGTACAAGTTGTTTAACAAATTTAGTATTGCAATTGTTACAGTAACATACATTTAACAATATCACTATATCACCAAGATTTAAAACATTATGAGATCCTAAAATAATATTTGTAAACTAAATATAAATATTGTATGTTTTTATTAAAATATTTTAATTAAAACTAAAATAAACATTGTTTATTCATGCAATTAACGTAAATGTTTTTCATGTTATTTAATGTTTTATGTACAAATTGTACAACAAACAAGCAATAATGTTGTAGAATTTACAAAGTTTATGTAAATTTTTTAACTACATTCATAAATAATTTCTAATGCAATAAATACAAAATGCTATCAATAATAATAACCACTTTTATTCAATTATTAAGTTTAATAATTAATTTATTGATTATGTTTTGGCGATACAATGTACTTGGTCAAAACTATCCAAGCCAAAGCGTTAGCCTTCGTGACATATCACGGTTATTTATTGGACAAACTGAGAGTACCTTGGCCAATCAAGTAATACGGATTGGGATACAACGTCTCGATAAATTTATGCATAATTACTACATATTAAACTCGGCCACAATCGAGGACTACTGTAGTCCCGGACCCGCACGAGACAAGACCTATCGGGTGCTAATTGTAAGTGTATTGCAATTTGTGCTAATGTTATCAGCGTTACGTTTTGTCACCCTGGCCCTATTTGACACAAAACTATCTCGGTATCTATTGGCTGATAGCACTTATATATTAGGCGATAAACATCTATTCTCCATAGGGTTCGGTTGTGTAATCTTGGTTGTATTGCTGAGCGATATAGTAATGACCATGGTCGAGCGGAGTCGAAGATTCTACGTGTTGAATTTGTTTTATGATATTATGCGCGCAGAGTCGCAAATACAGTTAACCCCTCCGTATGAAAACCGATACGCTTTACTTGTGTGGGTGTTAACCAAACTGAGACTAGAAGTGCCCTGTTTAGCCATATTGAGTCTGGTCGGGTCGTTCCTTATAGTTGTATCTGCGCTGTCATATATTGATAAAAGTACCGAATATTCAACCATTTTGCTTTTATTTTGGGCGTTACAATCTATGTTGTTTCTGGGTGTCGGTACCATTTTGATAGTAATCGGGGTGTTTTTGTGGATTTTAGCGGTGTTTCATGTTAGATACCAATTCATGCAATTAAACAATAAATTATCAAGGTGCTTAAGTAACTGCAACTATCAATTATTAATAAGTTTAATTGATAAACACAATTATATCTCAGTAATTGTTTATAAATTAAACTATATGTTTAAATACGCCATGTTTATTATTTATTATATATCACCAATTATTCTCAATACGTTTATATACATAATTCAACAAAATAATTCACCCATGCTATTAGAGATTATACTTGCTATGTTTATTTTAGCATATACGTTAGTTCTGTTGTGTTTAAACACTATTTGCGCTTCTCTTACCACACGAGCTCATAAAAGTCGGGGAAAACTGTACATCATTTTATGCGACCGAAGATTACCGTTAAGGTTACGCTTTAAAGTGCAGGCATTTATTGAACGCCTGTCCGGACCAGACATTGGTTTCTATTGCTATACATTGTTTCCTATGAATAATTACGAGTT
>CAJPIZ010003208.1:0-12172 GCA_905368565.1 Medioppia subpectinata
ACTTATTAAAAATGGCATTAGGGTTATATTGTTTTCTATAATTAGGTCAACTATTTGCTAATATGTTTAATAGCGCTCTTAAGTATTTCTAAAAATGTAAGTAAGGTTATTTTGTAATTTAAGTTAAATAATAAAATATATCATATAACTTTTTATTTTATGGTAAATTTTATACATAAGTATTATATCTTAATCGCATATGTGTTGCAATCAAACGTTATTTAATATGCAAGTCAATGGTTAGATGTCAGTAGTTTAGTTTAGTTGTGGATCTATTACCCTACCGGTTGTTTTATAAAATAATTTTGTTAGTTCACCATCTCCACTTCTCCTGTTCCACAAACCTTATGGACGTTTTATATATCTTATCATTTTATTATATAAATATAAAACTAATTATTGTTTTATTCATTTATATTTATAAGTAACTTTTTATTTCAAATTGAACTAATATTACATTCTTTAGCTAATATTTATTAATTAATTTTCGCATTATTTTTGAGATACCGTCAAAGCCGAAAATCATATACACTTTAAGTTTAAAAATGTCTGTCGAAGAGTACCTGTGCTTTTTGTGCAGTATTCTGGACCTATGGTTCGGCTACTCTATACTATTGTTGACCAATATGTTGCGAGACATGTGTAAAAAGTATAATATTTTTAAATCATATAAAACAAATTATATCATCAAGGTGATAAATAATAATTTTAAAAATAAAACACATGTTGTTCCGTATCAAAACAATTTAGATATTCATTTAAAAAACTTGATACATGATCGTAAAAATATCAAACCCATTATGATATAAGTTAGACCCAAGTCTAAGTGATATAATAATAAATTTAATTAATATATTAAATTGAATATTACTAAAATAAATTCTAAATCTTAATGCAGTTTAATTATAAAGTTAAATAATTAAATAAAGGCTATTATCTATAAGAAGCTCAATGAATTTATAATTAAAATCATATAATAAACTCAATTAAACTACATAAACTGTATAATGTATATTATTAATTCTGTATAATAATTATTGACACACAAATACAATAAGAATTAGTAACTTGAAGTTTGAGTTTTATACCGGTACAATTTCAAGTACACCATGATTGTGAAAATTAATTGTTAATTATTAATATTGCATTAGAAAATGATTACACACATTTATTACATGATCAGTGTAGAAATAAACATAAAATGTGCATAGTCAGGATTTAAACAAACATTTTGCTATAACAGCCAACACTTAAATTATTTTCATCATAATTTTTGCGTTTCTTAGACACCATTTAACTTGTGAGCAGGTATTGTATTTTTAATGTTGCATTTAATATACTTTTATTTCTAATATTTTAGGCCAAATTAAAAAATGACCATGGTCATGAATGTGATGACTATGTTGCTGATTGTGGCGGTGATAAGCACCATGCTAATAAGTATAGCGATTGGCCAATGTCCCGGCGGTTGTCATGCAAATGAAAAATGTTACACTGACACTTGTGAGCCTTTTTATGGACCTTAAAGTTGTGTTAAGTTAAATAATTTAAACAATATGATTAACTTTTATTATTGCAATAAAATTTCTGACAAAAATTATTAATAAATATAACAATTAAAATATCACATACTTATTGCAATTAAATGTTGAATGAATTTTTGTAGAAATACTAAATTATTTATTCGTTGACATTATTTTATAGAAACCCATAGCACATATAAAAATCAATATTTAATTCTATCTACAATAATTATTATTAAATAATAACATTTTATATAAGATTTAATTACAGAAAGTTATACTGTATTTATATTAATGCTAACACAAAATTAAATATTCAGCAATAATACACATGTAAGCAAAATGATCATATTATTATAATATTTGGCATTGAATACAACATACTTTATAAATAATATATTGAATACAAAATATGAAAAGAAATAAAAACTGGCAAAATAAAAAAATATTTACTTACATTTATATTGACAGTAATTATGATATAAAAATATACTGTATATTAATAAACAAATATTTTTAATGTTAATTTTTTAATTAAAAATAAATATTTGATAAAAATTAATTAAATTCAATAATTTATTGTGCAACATATTACTTATATCTTTATAACAATACTATGGGTATAAGATTTATACTATAACTTATATAACTTTAAATACTATAAATTTGATAATTACATGTTTTTAGATAGTGATTAAATAAACATGATTTTTAATTTACAACACAAAATGTTTAAAATAGCATCATTCCTGATATGTCTTACGGGATGTTTGTATCAAATGCTGGAAATAAGTTTCATATACTTCTCGTACGAAACCACTACTGATGTTGCGTTTGACTCGCAATCCATACGTCGAGTGCCGGCCGTAACGCTATGTCTAAACAAAACCGATATGTTATTCGACAAAACCAATCACAATGTGACCGCTTTTCGCGGCCTATCATTGCGCGAACAATTGAAAGCATTCATTGAACCCACAGTATTATTAAAGTGTATTGTGATTAATGCAAATGAGGAGCTCCATTCATGTACAAATGTTACCAAGTATATTCCTTCTATAAACAATGATGGTCGCTATTGTCTGACGCTATTTAAAGATTTTATAAATGAACCAAAAATTGAACATGTACTGAATATTAGAAAGAATACACCAAGCTCACAATTTAATGCACAAATTGATATACTTAATACAAGCGCTTTAAGTATTCAATTGGTTAAACTTAACATACATTCACGAGGAGAACAGATATATACTTATTATAAAAAAGGATCGGCCTATTTAAATTTTAGCCAAAGCAATACGTGTCATGTTAAATTCAGAAAAGCCAGCATTATATATAAATATAAAATAAAGCAAAATTTACCGTGTTTTGAGCAAGAACAATCGCTTGAGAATTGCGTCCATGAATGCAAAATTAGAAAATACATAGAAATGTATTCGGCAATACCCGACTACTATTTGTATCATGATGAAAATAATCTACTTAACAATAATGAAAGCATTCATTTTACTGATGTAAATAACCATAGTTTAGAAAATGATTGCGAACGTCATTGTTTGAAACGAGTGGAGTGCGTACAACACTATTATTCAATGAAAACTATGTTGGTCAATTATTACTTAAACAATGACCGCAATTTTCGCATAATATTTGAGATACCGTCGGAGCCGAAAGTCATATACACTATTAACCTGAAAATGTCAGTCGAAGAGTACCTGTGCTTTTTGGGCAGTCTTCTGGGCCTATGGTTCGGCTACTCTGTATTACTGTTGACCAATACTTTACGAGACTTGTATAAAAAGTACAATATTTTAAATTTTCATAAAACAAATAATAATAATATAAACGTAATTAATATTAAACATCAATCTGCTATTATTTCTGTGAGATCTCGATCCTTCAATTAATTTACTTATAATTTATATTTATAATTAATTTATATTATATTGCATATTTAATATTTCTATTCAATATATCAATTGTATTTCAATTAAAATACAAAATAGCAATTTATTAAAGTTAAACTTTGTCTTTAAAATCAATATTTTAGTTTACTTTCAATGTTTAAAATAATTATTATTGAATAATAAATTTAATGATAGAATGTTTTATATTCATTAATGTTAACTAAAAATTAAATATTAAATAATATTACACATGTAATGTCAAATGATGATTTTATTATAATATTTGACATTGATTGCAACATATAAATACAATGTAGTTAATTGAATGCAGTACGCAAAGCAATAAATGGTAGAATTATATAAAATTCAAATAGAATCATGTTTACTGTAACATACAATATATTTTAAATGTAATAATAATCAATATAAAGATATATTTATAGCAAATGCAAATTTTTATTAATTAAGGATTGTAATTTTTTTATAAAATATTAATTAAATTCATGTCAATAATAATGAATAATACGTTTATCATATTTTATCGTTTAAAACTGTACAAAAGAATATATAAATTAATATATAAATATATAACTAATTTAATTATAACAAATAAACTATTATGAAACCAAACTAATTATATTATATTTATGTAAATAATGTAATAAATGTCAAAACATCTAATGTTAATCAAATAACACTACAAATAATGATTTTATTTAAATTAGTTATATTGTATATTTTATATAAAACAATAATATTTTAGTTCATAACTTATTTATTTACATAATGTTTATCACAAGATTAGAAAATACAAAAACATTAATTATCATTACGAATTAAAGTTGCAAATTGGTCAGATAAAGTAAGTCTTCTTATCATTATTATTGATACGATGTATTAATTTTACAATTAACGCATTTAACTGAAAATAATAAAAATTATGATGGATTTTAAATATAGGGAGTTATTTTGATAACTACGCTAAAATGGTTTTCAATATATTTAATAATATTTTTACAATAATAACCCATTTTATATGTTTTACGGGATGTTTGTATCAAATGCTGGAAATAAGTTTCATATACTTCTCGTACGAAACCACTACTGATGTCAGGTTTGACTCGGAGTCCATACGTCGAGTGCCGGCCGTAACGCTATGTCTAACCAAAACAGATATGTTATCCGACAAACATAATCACAATATGACCGCATTTCGCGGCCTATCATTACGCAAACAATTCAGCGCATTCATTGACCCAACAGTTATATTTAAATGTATTTTGATTGCTGCCAACGGACATGTTTACCCATGCACAAATGTTACCAAGTATATTCCTTCGATTAACAATGATTTTTATTGTTTAACACTATTTACACACTGGACAACAAAAATTCAAGATGAAAATGGGATAAATATTAGACAAAATCTAGCAAGCGCACAATTTAATGCACGCATTGATATACACAATAAAAAGGTATTAAGTAAACAATTGGTCAAAATTAACATACATTCCCGATCTGAGCGGGTTTACAAATATTTTAGCAAGGGTTCGGCTTATGTAAATTTTAGCAAAAGCAATAGTGGTCATATTAAATTTAGAAAAACCTCAATAATATATAAGTATAAAATTAATAAAAATTTACAGTGTTTTGAACGAGGTCAATCCCTTGAGTCTTGCGTCCATGGTTGCAACATAAGGAAATATATAGATTCCTATTCGGCAATTCCCGGCTACTATTTCTATCATGATGAAATTAGTGTACATGGTAATAAAAATAATAGCATTCATTTTTCTGATGTATACAACACTAGTTTGGAGAATGAATGCAAGCGTCGATGTTTGAAACGAGTTGAGTGCGTACAACACTATTATTCAATGAAATACAAGGCAATGAATTATTATTTACACAATGACCACGATTTTCGTATACTTTTTGAGATACCGTCGGAGCCCGAAATTATATACACTTTAAATCTGAAAATGTCTGTCGAAGAGTACCTGTGCTTTTTGGGCAGTCTTCTGGGCCTATGGTTTGGTTACTCTGTACTACTATTAACTAATACGGCGCGAGATTTGTGTAAAAAGTACAATATTTTTAATTCGTATAAAACAAATTACAATATTAATGTGACAAATAATATCAACAATATCAAGGTAGCTCCGCAGCAAAACCACCCTGGTAGCATATTTATTAGATCAGGATCGTCTAATTAAAATAAATTTAACTAACATTAGCAACTATTGCAATTTGTATAATAAATTAATATTTTATTGTGTAATGTTTGGAATAACAATTAGCATTACTCAAAATTACTTGCAAAATATTTTATATTTATAAATTATAGACATGTATTTAGCAATATTTGTCAATATCATACTACTTCATTTTAACTATATTATACTCGTAACATTTAGGATAAAATGTAAAACATAATTAATATTACAAACAATACAATAAATTGTAAACAATATTTTTAATATTAAAGGTAAAATGTTAAATGCAGAAAAATCTAGAAAATGTGGTCAATACTCATTATAAATTCAGGAAAATAAAACAAATGCTGTCAACGCTAAGTACAACCGCTGATTGTTTTATAACGATGTTGTTCTGTAATAAAGTAGTATTGAATGATTAGCAATAATATTAACAATATTACCGGTATTGCATTGTGTTGTGATAACAATGGTTGAATATGTAAATTATCTCTATGCTGTGTTTAATTATTTATACCATAATCTATTCTTAATCATTTTATATTTCTTAATGACTGTGTAATACAACACATGCTTTAGATTAGTTTAGTAAATCAATATTTTATTAAATATTATCTGTAGTTGAGAACATTACAAGTAAAAATATTTTATATTTATAGATTTTAATTACATCTTAAATATTCGGTAACATTTATAATACCGTATATTAATCACAAAATATTTTACTAAAATATATTAGATTTAACAATTATTGTAATTTAGTTAAAATTATTTCTTTCACTTTATGATGGCTTATTTGAAAACATTATTTTAAATATAGTAAAGGCTATATTAATTATTATTATAATTACCTGTCCTCTATTTGAGCTCGTTTACTACTTTTACATAATTTAAAGAGGATCATTGAATGTCACTTTTTAAAAAATATATGACTATTAATTTGTTAGTTAATTTTAGTTAAATTTCAAAATGTATTATAATTTTCACTGATTATTATAACATATCGATAAAAATAGTCAATATATTGACACACTAATTTAAACTATTATACTTTTCATCAATATAAAATATTATTTTCATTACAAATACAATAATGTTATCTACCCAGTCAACATAATCTGTCGCCGCGGTTATTGTGATTACAGCTAAACTAGAAGAGCTAGATCAAATCTGTAAAAAGTAAAATGAAGGTCCACATATCTAGTTTTTTGTATCAAAAAATTACTTAAATCACGTGACTAGAACATAGAAATTTTTGGGTCAAATCGATTTGCCATGTTTTTTGCCCACCTCGAGGGGGCTAGGAAAGGGGCCGGTATGCTAATCTTTAGAGGAGATGTCAAAGACTATGATAGCAAAGTTTCATAAAATCAAGTGAATATTCTTTCGTAGGGAACAAAATATTCAAACCCACCTCGAGGGGGGCTAGAAAGGGGGCGGGTATGCTAATCTTTAGAGGAGATGTCAAAGACTATGATAGCAAAGTTTGATTGAAATTCATTCAGCCATCTACGAGAAATTGTTAATTTTATTAACATTACGTCTATGGGGAAAAATGGTTCTGAAGTTGACTTTTTATAACAACGAAAATGTAGTATAAAAAAGTCAAAATTGGGCTATTTTAATCCAAATATTATGTCAAATTTCTTGAATATTTTGTTCCCTACGAAAGAATATTCACTTGATTTTATGAAACTTTGCTATCATAGTCTTTGACATCTCCTCTAAAGATTAGCATACCGGCCCCCTTTCTAGCCCATTTCGAGGTGGGCAAAAAACATGGCAAATCGATTTGACCCAAAAATTTCTATGTTTTAGTCACGTGATTTCAGTAATTTTTTGATACAAAAAACTAGACATGTGGACTTACATTTTACTTTTTACAGATTTAATCTAGCTCTTCTAGTTTAGCTGTAATCACAATAACCGCGGCGACAGATTATGTTGACTGGTTAGATACATATTATTTAATGTAACAGCGCATAATATTGGGCATAATATTGGAAACATTATAAAATTATTAATACTAAGTTAATTTAATATAAAATTGGCAAAATTATGGCCATCAGTAATATTAAAATAAGTTATTTACAATTATATCATTTCTGATATGTTTTACGGGATGTTTGTATCAAATGCTGGAAATAAGTTTCATATACTTCTCGTACGAAACCACTACTGATGTTAAGTTTGACTCACAGTCCATACGTCGAGTGCCGGCCGTAACGCTATGTCTAAGCAAAACAGACATGTTATCCGACAAAACCAATTACAATGTGACCGCATTTCGTCGCTTATCATTACGCGATCAATTGAGAGCATTCATTAAACCCACAATATTTTTAAAATGTCATGTGAGTGATGCCAACAAAAAAATTTATTTATGTACAAATGTTACCAAGTATATTCCATCCATAGACAATCATCTTGCTTATTGTGTGACGTTATTTAAACAATGGCCAAATGAACCTAAAGTTAAACAAAAATTGAATATTAGAATCGATGCAATATCACAATTTAATGCAAAACTTAATATACTTAATAAAAGTGCTTTTAGTATGCAATTGGTCAAACTTAACATTCATTCACGAGGAGAACAACTATACACTTATAATAAAAAGGGTTCGGTATATTTAAATTTTAGCAAAAGCAATGCGTGTCATGTTAACTTTAGAAAAACTAGCATTATTTATAAATATAAAATCAAGCAAAATTTACCATGTTTTGAGAAAGATCAAACGCGTGAGAGTTGCGTTCATGAATGCAAAATTAGAAAATATATCAAAATGTATTCGGCAATTCCCCACTATTATTTGTATCATGATGAAAATCATCTACTTACCAATAATAAAAGCATTCATTTTACTTATATAACTAACCCTAGTTTAGAGAATGAATGCCAACGGCAGTGTTTAAAACGTGTGGAGTGCGTACAACACTATCACTCCATGAAGACCATGTTGGGCAATCATTATCAATTCAATGAACGCAATTTTGCTATACTGTTTGAGATACCGTCGGAACCGGAAGTCATATACATTATTAGCCAAAAAATGTCTGTCGAAGAGTACCTGTGCTTTTTGGGCAGTCTTCTGGGCCTATGGTTCGGATACAATGCACTTCTGTTGACCAATACGCTTCAAGACTTGTATAAAAAGTACAATGTTTTTAATTTTTATAAAACAAATAATACTAATAATATTCACGTAATAAACATTAACCCAATCAATAATATTCATTTGACTGCTCATCAGCCTGCTATTATATCTGTGAGATCTAGTGTTGCCAGAAGGTCCCGTTTGCCGGGGAATCTCCGGGAATTAGGGCTTGACTCCCGTCTCCCGGTGAGGATTTCACATTGATATGGGGAGCCCCGAAATTGCATGATGATGAATATAAAGCTATGACGTTATAACGATGAATAATATATTTATTAATTTCACAATTATTATTTCATTTAATTTACAATATTTGATTTGTCGAAAAACATAGTGAGTGTAGTAATTTTATAATTGATAGTGAAGTTAGTGCATAAAATATTTTACAGTGAAATTTTATTTTAAAAAATTAGCATTGCGATAGACTTGTTAAATGCCATAGTGCTGAAGAGGGCTCAACAATTTTATAATTCACATTATTCTATTTTATTTCTTATTCTTATCTACACTATTTTATGGATAATGCTAAGTCTGTGTCATAGGAATAACATAAGCAACTAAATGTATGGGGGAGTGCTAATCCTATGGCCTCTTATTGAATGTGTAGATAATGCTAATCTATTCTTTGAGAATCACCCAAATAGTGGTTAACGTATAGCATCGCTGTGTGTGAGTTGATTATGATAAGTAACGTAATTGTTTTACTCCACTCACATTAATTTTAATTGCAATTACTATAATTATTGGGTCTCCCCGAAAGATACCGAACACTAATATAGCATATATTTGAAGTTAATTATGGACATGAAATCGATTGTTTACAAATCAAACCAATTTGTATAATTGATGTCCTATTATTGGTGTTACATTTTAGTTATAACTAACTAATTATAACTAACCCAGAAGTGTCCATATTACCCGATCCCCCGATACCGAGCACATTAAAAAATTTAACTTATTTTAGTTTTACTCGTGAGGGTTAGTAAATTCGCTCACAAAAATAGTGTATTAGTTTTAAGTGATGTATTATTTACCAATCAATGATATGAACTGTTTAAAAGGTCAATGTCCATTGATTATGACCAGAAAGATCGCACCCGAACGGGCCGACCCCACAAAGTGGGATATCGGGTGCCGAATTATCGGGATGTGTCCAATTAATGACTTCCATATATGGATTTGTTGGCCATTATATGCTTTCACTGGACAACAAGTTATGACCATTTAAAAGCGATTACCGCGGTTTCCCGAGCCAATAATTGGACACATACTCAAAATATAGCTATTTGCTAAAATATAAAATATGTTATACTTTTATTAAATTTAATTAAATTTTATTTATATTTGATTTCTGTTAATTAAAAGAATATTAATTTAGCGGGAATTACAGTTATTATAACCTAAATTGTAAGTATAACTTATAGATTAACTTTGTACAAAAAGTTTTGTTAAGAAGTGATATAAATTAATAAAATGTAAATGTAAGATAAATATGCCATATTAAAGTTATAATGTCACCAAGTGTTAGCAATAATATTTGTTAATATTATTACATATAATTGTAAGAAAAATATTGTTTTAATTTAGTTTTAATACATTTATATTGTAAGGATTATTATATCCTAGGATAATTACAATAATTAATTAAATTAGCTTTACAAACAATACATCATAACCTAAAACTACTCGCCAAATATCTACAATTGGAGCTTACAGTAAGTATAATTTAAATATACCATAGTTTAATATGTGCCCGATGTAAAGTGGCGTACATTTGAGCGACATGTTGATCATATTTTATAGTTTATTGATTTTATCTAGCTCATTGCGTTTAGGTGATATAGCCGATACAATCTGGTCAATACATTTTGACGTATAAAATAATTATGCAAATGAATGTATATTTTTAATAATACATGTAAACCTATCCGTAATATTTATAAAATAATGATTGGTTAATTAATTGTTCTTATATTTTACATTATAATTAAGTAGATATTTAATTTAAATAAGTTAAAGTAAATTTATGATTTATTAAATATTAATTATACATACTAATATTAAAATAATAATTATTTAAAATATATTAAATACTATTAAGTAATATTAAGTGGTAATTAATGGGAAGCAGTAGTCAAACGATGCTATAAACCAAACTTTTAATATATGAATTGTGGTTAAAAATTAATATTCGTAATTATAGATGTAAAGTGTGCATCATGGCTCTTTTCCAACGTTCTCGTATTAATCTTAAATGTATATTTTGATTATGCATAACAACAACAGTCGCATTATTATTAGTGTAATGTTTGTGATAAATAGTTTTAATTAAATTGATTGTAAAATATATGCATAAATCAGATGCAATTAGCATTGAAAAGCCGAACCATAGGCTGAATATACTGCTAATCAGACACAGAAACTCAACAAACGATAATTTGGGTGTTTGTCTGTATGTAATGGTGGGCTGAGAGGGCTGTTTAAACCAAAGGTTAGTAGAATTGTATGAATCGTTCATTGACCATGGAAACAGATGATTTTCCTGGACAAGCTGATAATGTTCTTGGTAACAATCAAGATGTTTAAAGCAAACTTTGCTGCATTTTGGAAACAATATATTCAGTGCCACATCGTGTCGACTCAAATCGAAAAATTGTTGACTTAGATTCCGATCGTAAACGAGATAATCGTTGGGCAATGACTGGTTTGCGGCCGACAAGAGATCCGACACACAGTTTGCCCAACAGTCGGATGGGAAGCCCAGACTCTGGGCTTTGTAGTCAACGCACCCGGGATTGTATGGGTTGGACAGGAGTTTGACAATTGTTTTTTGGTGCTCTAGTACTATGATCTTGTAATTTGTGGCTACAGTCATGTAACCACGTTGAAAGGGTTGCCTAATTGTATGGTCACTCTGGTGTATGTGTAGCGCAAGATTCTCACCAAATACTGTGTTATCAACACCAGTAAAGAGCGCTTCTGTGCTATGAGTGCTGTCTATTTGGTACACACTGTCGGACTGTTTGTCCATTTGATTAAATAATGACATACAATAACAGCGATCGCATAGAGACTGTCTTATGGGTGTTATATCAGAACAGTTAATAGGATTGCTGTTGGTGTTGATACCAAGTGGCTTCAAAACCCAACACAAACCAACTATGTCCTCCGGTGCTTTAAGTAAACGATACTGGTCATTTATTGACATATTATTTAAATAATTTATTGTTTCATCACGTGATTTATAATTAATGTTTACGGGAATAAATTCTGGTCGTATATATATGTGTTTAAACATTCATAGAGTGATTGCCAGCAATGATATGATAGTCTCGGTCTCGAAGCGCACATCAGTTGTAGTCTCG
>CAJPIZ010003209.1:1876-12169 GCA_905368565.1 Medioppia subpectinata
TGATAGATATGAACGATGGCCACTTAAATGTAAGTATTATTGTATGTTACCTGGTCAGTATTTTAAATAAAATATAATATAATTATTGATGTGTATTAAAACGGTTTTATTTGAATTGCTAATTATAATTATTAATTAACACATATTGTATAAATTTTAATTTTGCAAAATAAATAAAAGAAGTAATATAATTTAAAAACTATGGTAGAATTAATTAATTAGAAATAAGTCATATTTTATTGGCAGTTGTCAGTAGATGAAATATTTTTTCATAGCAATAAAAAATATTTCTATAATTGTGCATGTTTATTTTTATGGAATAGTTTACGACTCGATGCAAATCAAACCGACGGGACTATTGGAGGGTTCGTTCACAAGCCTAGGCCTATACGAGGAATGCCTGGACATCGAGAACGAGCACTTCCCGGGCATTAAAATGAAGGGTCAGTACTGTTTGGCCAAAGTTGAGTTGCCATTCATGTATCCCAAGCCTAACAACGAGTCCCAACACAGGAGTCCATTACTGCCCGATAATAATACACTCAAACTATTGCAAGCAATCAATTACTTTAGGAAAACATATTTAAGAGATTAATCGGGCGTTGAATAAAAGTAAATTCTGTTTAGGAAAATAACATAATTATAAAATGACTAAAATAAATACAAAACCTGTAAAATATATCTAATTACCAATACCATTATATTACATGCTAAACACTTAAATACTTATGGATCTGGCAAAAGTTGAGTTTTTATTTTTTAATTAAACCAAAATTTATTTTTTTATATTTAATATTAATTTATATCCTTACATTATCATTACAAAAACCAAATGATATTTATAATTTGATTGAATAATTTATAATTAATTACAATTTAATGCTTGAGCCAACAATACCCAAGTGTAAAACGCATTTAACTATTGGGCAAATGTTTGATGCGTTTTCAACGACCCGAATAACTCGACTGACTTTTAATAAATGAAAATTATTTATATTATTTTAATCACCAAAATATTAACAATTAATAAAAACTGTAATATTTTTACATAATTGCAAAATAATTACAATAATTTTATTTATACCATTTATATTGGCTGACCAAGACTAAACTATTATTATCGCAAGTCAATAATTTTCACAATTATTTTATTCAATAATATTTATTTTTATAAATTATAATCTACCATGACACCACATTTTTATTTTGTTTGATACATAAATATTACATTGTTATTAAACTTAATATCATTAATTTCTTAATTTATTAATTTAATGTCAACTGTAAATCAATAATTATTGCAATTAATAATTAATTATAATTAAATTAGTTTATTTTTATTGGTATAGTTAAGAATTATTTTTAAATTTTAATTAATTTTTTTTGATATTGTTAATTTATTTTAAAATGAATTTAACTAACTCTATAATATACTTATAATTAAATAATATATCGGCAAAAATTTTATACAAAATTTATAAATTAAATTATGATAAATTTTATTTTAGAAAGAATGAAATATTTACAAATCAATAGCTAATTATAATTTTAATAATTGATTGTATATAATTAAAATTATATTGGTTGCTTTGGTGTTTTAATAAAAATTTTTTATTATTTGATTCATTAATTAATCTGCAGTAATTTTGTTACAAATCCTATAACTTGTAATTTATGTTACAGTTTTCAGTAATTAAAACATTATTAAGTTAAGTTAATAATTGCAAAAATAATTATAGTAATATTTAATGGACAGGTATTTCAATAATTGATCTAGATTGATCGCATTTCTGAATATGCAATTTATAAATGCATATATTTTAAACAATCCGATTGACTGCCGATTGACTGTCCGTTTATTGTATCTGAAAATGTTGTACTCATTGCCGGCCATTGCCTTCCAAGACGTGTATATCACCGGCATTTTGGTCACGTTTTGGGTATACAGAAGGTTAACAGTAATTTTCAATACATACAATGAAATATTATAATTATAATTATCTATTAATTTGCAAATATTTAATTTGTTTTAGAATAAAATTTATTATTAGTTAATTAATAAACTTTGTAAGAATTTTTACCGGTATATTATTTAATTGAGGCGATTGCTGCTAGAAAGAGATGAGCGAGGCTACTGCGAATGATGTTAATAGCATAAGGGGCCATAGATGCTTCACTTCAATACTATCAAAGGAGGCAATGTTTAACTGCAATGCTTCAGTATAACTCATAGCCATGCTTTGCTAGTATTGCAGTTAAGCATTGCCTCCTTTGATAGTATTGAAGTGAAGCATCAATAGCCCCTTGTGCTATTAACATTGGTCGCAGTAGACTCGCTCATCTTATTCTAGCAGCAATGGTTTCAATTGTTAGTTTATTATAAAGCTATATGAATACACAGATTAACAATACCAGAAACAAATTAGTACAAATTTAAACCGGCCATCCATGATTCGCCAATAATAACAAACTAATTTTGTCATAATTGATTATTAATTGAAATAATTATTAATTTACAGTTGAAATTAAGCTTAATAAGAGCTAATATTTAAGTATCAGATAAAGTAGAAATGTGGTATTATGGTAGATTATATATAATAATAATAATAATAATAATAATCATTTATTGTAATTCAACTTGTGAATACAAGCAGACCATTGGCTGCCAATACACTTAATGTGTATATATAGTTACATTTTTATATTGTTTATAGTATGTGTTATTTTCTCAGATATTATATTTTCACACTATTTCATTACATATCATCTAACAGTCATATCATAAATATTATTGAATAAAAAACTTGTGAGATTAAACCTCTATTCCAGGCTATCCAATAAAAATTATGTAAATCAAATTATTGTAAATATGCTGTAATTATGTAAAAATGTTACAGTGTTTTATTAATTGTCTATAATTTGGTGAATAAAATAATATAAATAATTTCCATTTATTAAAAGTCAATCCAGTTATTGGCGCCGTTGAAAACGCATCAAACATTTGCTCAATAGTTAAATCCTTTGAAACACTTGGGTATCGTTGGCTCAAACATTAAACTGTAATTACTTATAAATTTTTCAGTAAAATGTTTCTAAAACATTTTGTAAATTAATTTGTGGTAATAAATATAACTCAATTGTTATTGACTAATAAATTCAATTATATTTAAGTATATATTTAATTTTAATTAATGTTAAACTGATTTAACTATTGGGTAATGCGTTTGAACGGCGCAATTAACTGAACTGACTTTTAATAACTGAAAGTTATTTATTTATTTTACTCATCAAATTATATATAATTAACAAAAAACTGTAACATTTTTACATAATCGCAAAATATTTACAATAATTCTATTTTCACAGTTTAAATTGGAGCAATCTGTACCATAACTGTGTAGCTTTCATTAAAAAGCTTTTATTTTTGTTTTTAACTAGATATAATTTTGGCGGAGACTGGAGACTTAAGACATATGTAATCATAAAGTATATTACCTATAATACGGGCAAATGCACGATTATGCCCGCACTGCACGGTGTACCTAAAGTTGACCGAACACAAGCATCTAGATTAGTGTTAAGAGAATTCAATTTACTTACTTTTGTGGATGAGGTCAAACAGGGAGTGTCGGAGGACAGTGTGGTTCACGTCCGCAATTCATTGATGGCTTTTATCGAGAGTCTAGAGTTGTCTCCACTCTGTCTCATGTCATTCGTGATGATGAAAAAGGCACTTGATAGAAATGAACGATGGCCACTTGAATGTAAGTATTTGTGTGCCACTTAATTTGGCCAATTATCTGCTACTATTTTAGATAAAAATATAATAAAGTTATTTATTACAGTATTTATTGTAGTTGTAATTCTTTTAAATTTATATTTTAGATTGTTAAAAAATTACATTTGAGCATGTTAAATAATAATTATAGATTATTAACAAAATTATTTTAATTAATTCTCATAATAATTATATACCTTTATGCTTCATTTATTTTGGGCAAATTAAAAAATCTGCGTAGTAATTAATGTATTCAAAATTTATACAAGTAATCACAAAACCATTTTCTACCATGAAAAATTTAAATATATAAACTAAAATATAGTATTAAATACTGTAATAGAAATTATATGTACAACATTTATATACATAACTATTGTATTAATATATCGATTGGAAACGGTAGGCGTTCAAGTAATTGTTTTTTATATAGTTATTTTAGTTTTAATTTATTATTTCATTATATATTTTATTCAAATCTATTATGCTCCAAATATTTTGTACGCAAATAATTATTTAACAACTAGTTAAATTTAAAATATTTATAGTAATCCGCGTTGCTAAAATTAAATTAAATTTTTAAATAAATCATGATACATCTACAATTTTTACAGTGTTTATAAATTAAATGATGATAAATTTTATTCTGAGAAAGAATTAAATGTGTAATTGTTTTCTCTTATGTTTTAATATAAAATTTTAATTATTTGGTGCATAAATAAATCCATATTTATTTATTATAAATTTAATTTAATTATTTTTATATAATCTTTTGAAAACCAAAAACAAACTTAACATCAATTAACAAGTAAAATGTTTGTCATTAGTTTATTTAACTCTGTATTATTTTGCTACATGTAATTGTTACATTTTAAAATAAATTGCTAATGATTTAACAACAATTTTTAATTATGTAATTCATATGATAAACATAATTAGATTAACAATAATAATAAAATAAACAATACAATTAACCATGTAACATAATTTGCTATCATTAGTGCATTTGATATTTTGGTCACAATTGGTGTAATTTTTATCAAACATTAAATGTATTTCATTAATAATTATTTTACCAAAAGTGTTTAACATTAATGATAGGATTGGTAAAAACATTACGCATTACACATAAAGCATTACGAATGTATGCCTTATAACTGGAGATCAATGTATACATTGACTGATACTAGAAATGGTAAAATGCTTTTTAAACCAAATACTCGCAACTGTTTTACTGATAAGAATTTATTTACCCATTCAATTAATTTTTTCAATTTTTTACCTACAGACATAAGAAACGAAATTAATTTTAATGTTTTTCTTAAAAAATGTACTTTTTATTTAACAAATATGTAATTTTAAAATTGTAATTCTTAAACATTTTACTGAACTTTTGTATTTACTATTCAACGTGTTATGAATAAAGACCATTATTATTATTATTATTATTAACAACCCAAATAAAAATATTATATTCAGATTTATTACCAATTAATTTAGATAATAAAATCTAGGTAACTAAATGTAGCATTTATATTTTATGTTACAGTTTTCAAGAATTAAAACATTATTATGTTAAGTTAATATTTGTCAAAATAATTATATCAATAAATATATTAAATAAACAGGTATTGCAAGAATTGATCTAGATTGATCACATTTCTAAATATGCAATTTATAAACGCATTTATTTTAAACAAACCGATTGACTGTCGATTGCGTGCGTCTGTTGTATCTGAAAATGTTGTACTCATTGCCGGCCATTGCCTTCCAAGACGTGTATATCACCGGCATTTTGGCCACGGGTTGGATATACAGAGCGTTAACAGTAATTTTAAATACATACAATGAAATATTATAATTATTATTAGCTATTAATTTGCAAATATTTAATTTGTTCTAGAATAAAATTTATTATTAGTTAAGTTATAAATTTTGTAAGAATTTTTACCGGTATATTATTTAATTGTTAGTTTATTATTAAGCTATATGAATACACAGATTAACAATACCAGAAAAAATAGTAAAAATTTAAACAAGCCATTTCTGATTTACCCATAATAAAAAACTAATTTTGTCATAATTAATTATTAATTGAAATAATTATTAATTTACAGTTGATATTAAGCTTAATAAGATGCTAATATTTAAATATCAATCATAAAGTATTATTGAAGTTATATAACGTATATATTATTCCCATTATTGACTATTGTTTATATGTTTGGACATTAACTCACACACAAAAAGCACGCATTGAATCAATTCAACGCTTAATCACAAAACATATATGTAATAAAACCCATAAAACGGATTACAATTACAAACAGAGATTACAATTTCTAAACTTAACGCCAATTACTGTCAGAAATGATATAAAAATTCTTAATTATATATTTAAATCCGTTAACAATCAAATAAATGTACCGCAAAATTGGTCGCAAATGTTTGTCTTAAGTGAGTCCAGAAGTGGGCCATTGCTTAAGCAAATCCACACGAGATTACATGTTTGCGACAAAAATTTCTTTATTTATGGTATCAATTTATTTAATTCATTGCCATATTCTGTCAGATCTTTGTATTCATGTAAAGATTTTATAAGTAATTGTGAACAATATTTATTAAATAATTTTATAAACCAATTGTAATTTTAACAATTATTTTAACCATTTTTGACAAATCATGTATTTTAATCAACGAGTATGATTAATAAAGATTATTATTATATCAGATAAAATAAAAATGTGGTATTATGGCATTATGATAGTATAGATCATAAATATTAATTAATAAAAAAAACTTGTGAAGGCTATTGACTTGTGATATTAAACCTCTATTCCAGGCTATCCAATAAAAATTGTGTAAATAAAATTATTGTAAATATGTTGTAATTATGTAAAAATGTTACAGTGTTTTATGAATTGTCTATAATTTGGTGAATATAATAATATAAATAATTTTCAGTTATCTAAAGTCACTCCAGTTATTGGCGCCGTTGAAAACGCATCAAACATTTGCTCAATAGTTAAATCCTTTGAAACACTCGGTTATCGTTGATTTAAACATTAAACTGTAATTAATTATAAATTTTTTAGTAAAATGTTTTTAAAACATTTTTAAAATCGATTTGTGGTTATTGACTAATAAATTGAATTATATTTAAGTATATATTTAATTTTCAATCATGTTAAACTGATTTAACTATTGGGTAATGCGTTTGAACGGCGCAATTAACTGAACTGACTTTTAATAACTGATAGTTATTTATATTATTGTAATTATCAAATTATATATAATTAACAACAAACTGTAACATTTTTACATAATCACAAAATATTTACAATAATTTTATTTTTACAGTTTATATTGGAACAACTAATACGCATCTAAATTGCTTATTTAAAAGTACTGAAATAATTTTAATTTTTAATATTAACAATAAGTTCTCACACAATGTGTTTGCATTTCATAGACTCATAAGTGACCTGGGTTATAACTTATAAGTGCTGGCAACCTCTTATTCTTAGCAACTATTTTACAATATTTTACTACACATTTTAAAGTTTTATTTAATTAGTATATTGTATTAATTAATTAAAAATATTTTAGTTAAAATTTGGCGCATAATCATGCAATCTTAGAAATAATTTATAGATATTCTTTAACATTTATAACAAATTGAATGTAAATAATTTGTGACGGATCTTGGTTTGGGGTTCGATCCGTACGGACGGGAACTGATCCGGTGACCGGTTTCACCGTCGGGAAGACACACACACGGGTACAACACTGCTGTCGCAACTCACCGACAGACGCGGGAATCGAGAGATTCACGTATGGCGCGCGCGAATACGGGGGGCTAATGTTTATTGTCTATGGCGCGCGCGAATGTGGCGAATGAATCACTATTATAATGAACGGACGAATGCAATGTATGGGTACTGGGTTTACGGGTGGTGTCGCCGGAATTGGGCGACGAGTGCTGCGGCGCCGGAATTGTGCGCACTAAGCGTATATTGTCGCCGCATTTTAGGGTTAGAAAGTAAAGCCGGTAGAACTTTGTGGTCAAAGACACACGCAGAGTAGCAGAAGGCAGTCTAAGCTTCCAGCAAAGCCGACACGCCGTAAGAAAGAGAGAGTACCCATATTTTAGGTTCGAGAATACGCTCTTTCGAGCATATCATACGCTAAACTTTATTGAATGAATTATATGTGAATAGCCCAAAAATCACTATTTTTGGGGCTACAGCTTGTACAGTAAGTGTCTCTCTTTTTGAGAGCGAAAAACAATGAATTGGCGCCTGATTTTGGCGTCGTTAGATGCGTTATTTTAAATATCGTTACATAATGAATAAAACATAATTAGTGATCAAAAACATAATGAATTAAGTCTAAAAAACGTATAAAAAATGGATTCATGCAAATTGTATGTGAAATGCGTTGAAATGTGTTGTTTCTTAGAAAGCGTTGCCTAAAGGCATGTCATAAAAGGGTGAGTTGTGTCCCAAAAGTGGGTCAAATGTTAATTAGGACAATGTGTGTATGTGTTTCAGTGCTTGTATGTGTATTTCTTAGGAAAAATGCATGAAATATGAAAATATTATAACAATGATAGAAACAATGGTAAAAACGAGATAATGTTTTTTATCGAAAAGTCATTTTCGTCACAAATTAATATTAACTTATTGCTATATATTGTTAGTATTTGATAATAATCTCTTTAAATGGTTTTTTATTGTTAACCATAAAAATTACTTTAATTTCAACTGTCAATTAATCATTATTTTTTTAAATAAATAATTCTAGCAACATTAACTTACTATTGTTGGGAAATAAAACAAATTGTATGGTAATTATTTACTTTTTGCGTTAATTGTTACTCTATTTTAGTATAATTTATAACTTAATGTCGTAATAAAATTATTGAGTGTTTAGCAAATCTAATAATAATAATAATAATCTTTATAATTATAATAATATATTGAATCAAAATAAAATGATAAATTTTGGTGAGAGAGTAGACTGAACTATTATATAAACTACATTATTCATTGATAAATTGTAGTTAAAAATTATTTTGATATAAATTTAATCTGTCTATTAATTTAAATTTGTTATAATAGTTAAAAATTCCTATATTATAAATGTATTTATCTTTTTAATTAATAAATGTATTAATTATTTAAACAAAATCATATATATAATGGAAAACATGTTTGCAGATTTTTTTAATTATGTAAATAAATATATTAAAACTATTTATATTTTTTAAAAAACAACGAATTAATTATTATAACAAAGTTTTATATAAAATGGGAATACGTATGTAAACAGATTTTATTAAAATGATAATCTTAATTAAAAATTTTTACAATTATATTATTTATTATTAAGTTTATAAATTTTTATATATTTTAATGTTTTTAAATGTGTAATGATCATGATAATATAAGGTAATGTTATATTTAGAATTGGGAAATAATACAAATGTTTTTGTGACCTGACTACATTTTAATTTAATTTAAATTTAATATTATTTTATTTCAATTTTATACAGTAATTCAAGCTGTAATATAATTTTAATAAAGGATAATAATTATATAAACATAATTATAATATTTATATTTGGCAGACGATCTTCAAAAAATAATTTTTGAAAACAAACAGACAATTAATGCAAATTTTTGATATACAATTTACATTAATTTGATAAAAATTACATCCATCATATTTCAATATTTCCAATGAATTTTACTTAATAATTTAAGATTAGATTAAAATACTACCTGTGCCTGTTTTGCCATGATTAAGTAAAAATAATTTAGCTTCGCAATTAAATAACTTTGTTATTTTCACCCTTATATATATTATTACATAGAATTTAGTATAATGTTTTAAACTATTTAATAATTGTTACAGTTTTTAATTAATTATAAATTAGTAAATCAAAATCATTATCAATTATTGTGATAACGATTATTATAAACTATGAATCTGATGTTTAAATTTACTAACAAGATATGTATACAGTGAAGGGACTTATATATGACTGGATTTCAACTGTAAATTATATAAAAACTGTAGCATTTATACCATTAAAAATATACACAAACTGTACACATAATATCAAACATTCAAAATCACATTTATTTGTTTGTGTAAACATGTCTGTAGTGCTATTATCCCCTGCGGGAGTGGATGACCACATCCGCTATCTTCACAGCAGATCTTACTCTCATTATATGATTGAAAAAGAGTTAAAATCACTCAAAGTTAAAACAAATCAATTATATATTAGTCGTGTATTAAATTTTAAGACTAAAAAGTCAAGAAAATTGGCACAAATGGTTGTGTCGCCCAATAAATCGCGCGCCCGACGGGTGCGCATATCTGAAGTGATTAGAGAAGCAGAGGAATTGGTACGAAAAGAAGACCCGTTACCACAAAAACAGTTGGCCTTTAAATTGAATACAACTCCTAAGACAATAAGGAAAATAATTAATTTTGATTTGAAG
>CAJPIZ010003210.1:2018-12169 GCA_905368565.1 Medioppia subpectinata
CTCTAAAATAATTAAGACTTTCTCTATGGCTATCAGTCTCTCTCTCTCTCTCTCTCTCTCTCTCTCTCTCTCTCTGAGCTATTTCTCAATAAGTAAATAAAAAAATAAAATACATTAAACTTGTTTTTTGTATTCACAAGAATTGTCTTGTAAGATTTGTCTGAATGTCATTTTAAAAATACAAAACCCAATCACCATTTTAAATAAAACTAAACATGCTAAAATAAATGATAATTATAAAAGTTAATAAATACATATTTATAAAATACACTGCACTATTAAATTAATTATTGTTAAAATATTGTTGCTTGTTAATTAGATATTGTATTATATGTAAATGTTCCATGTATACGAATTAAACATATTGTATTAATAATGCATTGCATTATATGTGTGTAGCTCAATTTTTGTTTAATCAGGCAATTAATTGGATGACTGGCGAGTAAATTGAGTTGTTGTCTAATCTATACCATGTATGAAAACAGAGTCTCTCTCTCTCTCTCTCTCTCTCTCTCTCTCTCTCTCTCTCGTTGTGATAGTTACAAAATAGACAGCAAAATTTATACATGGTTAAAATCCAATGTACTTTATTTAAAACTTGTCAATTCAGAAGTATGTTTTACTTTATTATTATAAATAGATAAATAATGTTGTTTAATCTGTATTTGCGGAACATATAATAATAATATCTATTACCAAATAATTTATTGTAAAATAAAATAACCTAGTATTGGACAAACAGAATAATTAATCTTGGTCTATTTATAGATGGTAATTGTATCAGACTGTTCATTAATGCGTAACAATAATTAGGCTAGATGTTGGTAATGATATTTAACGTTGTTAGTGGTGATATTTATAATATCCACCTAATATTTATATAAATTATTTATAATCATGTTTAATTTAAAATTAAATATCCAAATGTATTATACATTATAATTTAAATAAATTATATAAAATATATAAAAAATTAATAAATTGATATAATATTACATTTATACTACTATATTGTGTTAAATATAGGAAACAATCAATTATTTAATCAAGATAAAATTCATCTAAAAAATAGGATTTTCTAATATACTTAATGTTTAGCGATAGAATAAAATAGAAATAAAACATAAAATAAAATCTATCACACTTTTAATGGGAATTTATTGCTCTATCCGTTGTTTAATAGAAATAAGTGATACAAATCTTGGTCTCTCTCTCTCTCTCTCTCTCTCTCTCTCGACTCTCTCGCTAATATAAAAATCCATTTTCTATTTGCCCACCAAATCGATCGTGATATTAAATTAAAATATTTTTTGGCACTAAATCTTTTAACAATTTATTTTTGGTACAAAAAATACTATATATAGGAAATAACGTTAAAACAAAAGTTTTAAAAAATAAACTAGATCCCTTCATCCATCACATAGTTGTTTTATTTGATTAGCACTTGTTTGATAGAAAATGTTAAATATATAATTCGGCCTAGCTATATTTAATTAATAATTCTATTAGAAACAACCTTACTATAAATGTTAACACTATTTTTGTAATTTCTCATAGAATCACCATTTGAAATTTAATTGTATACAGTATATTTATGTTATAATGTACATTTATTTTAAATTAACTGTTTATAGATTAAAGGTTTGAATTAAAATTTAATTAAACAAAATTGCATTTTGTATGACATTTATAGCAAGTCTTTAACTATTGTTTTAAGTGATAGTTTTGGTCTATTTTAGGCACAAGTCTTTTATAGTAAACTAATCAATCAAACCGTCTGATGACAATTGTTGAGAGAGAGAGAGAGAGAGAGAGAGAGAGAATTAAAAGGTAAATTAAAGTAATATTTGATCTGCATAGATGTATAAATATATAAACTAAAAATGAGTTTAAAATTGTGTTAATTATTATAAATATATTCATTTAAAAACTGTTTAGGAAATATTTGTATACTTTGTAATAATCAGTTAATTTGATTAATAATTATTAGTATTTACTAAAAACATGGATTTTTAAACGCGAAGTATAAAAACTAAAAATGAGTTCAAAAATAAATTGATTATAAATTCACTTTAACTATAATATAATTATAATGTAATAATAATAATGAAAACAAAGTGTCATTCAGTGTTTTGTTTGTTTAATTATTATTACTATCATATCGTTAGTCGACTTTATTGAGCACATCCTTTGCGGCGCCGGAAAGGAGTCGTTTCATTGACTTCAGCGTAAAACGATTTCCGTAAGTCTTGGCGAAGAAGTTGATGAACAGCGCGAAGAACAGGGCGTAGAGGATCAGACCGGAGGCCGAGGCGCTGATGGATGTGTCGCAGTGACGGCCCGACCACTTCTGGTGGAAGGCGAAGAAGTTTATGTACAAACCGAACACCATCTGAAGGATCTGAGCGGTGGTGATGGCCATCGCTATCGTACGCGAAACGGGCACTCGGATCGCCTTCAGGGCGTAGTAGCTGTACATCAGTGAATGTATGGTGAAGTTCATGTTGACCATCCATCGGGCGCTGGCCGGCGCCTCACCGATCACGAAGAACGCGTACGACAGCGTCAACACGTGGTGAATCCAGTGCAGAGGTATGAGTGTCTGTTTGCGGGCGATGATGAACCCGGTGTCGCCCAACTCCACCACTTTGCTCCACACGAACACCCAGTACCAGAAGGTGAGCCGCACGTCGTCGTAGTAGGAGCTCACACAATACGACGACTCCAGACCAGAGGTGCGGATCACTGACACAAACTCCGGCAGACATCTGATGGTACCGACGATTGAGAAGAAGGCCAGGAATAGGTTCCAACAGAAGAGCGCCACTCGAAGGCTGAGCGGTTTGGGCCGACGGGACATCACGTGTTGGCCGACCAGTACTAGAGTCACGTATAGGACGCACACGTATATCGAGACCCACCAGTGATGGTACAGCCATTGGCGGTGAAAGTCACGCGCGAATCGGGCCTCGAAGTCAAAGGCGAAGGGAAGGCCCGCGAACTGAGACCAATCGGTCGACACATTCCGTACGAGAAGTTTGTTTAAAGACTCTTCGCTACCAAACATTTCTTGTCGTCGATTATTAGTTGAAAAGATGTATCACTTTTTTAGTGTTGTTTTTGGCAAAAACAAAACAGTTGTAAAATAAAACCGATTCCGAGTTTTCGAAGACACTTTGGGTTAAAACCAAAATACCGTTTAAATTAATCGATATAATAATTGCAACGGTTTTGCGGAGTGAATGTCACGATTAGATGAGAGGAGAAAATGTTATTTTTAAAAAATACATTTAAACTTAAAATCAAACGCTAAATGAGACGTTAAAATTTTTTTTGATTCAATTATTAAATGATTGCTAACTATGAATGTGTGCGAGAGATATACAGAGTAGAGAGAGAGAGAGAGAGAGAGAGAGAGAGAGAGACGAGGTGTTTGTGATTCAGCGCTTTATTATAGCCTTTTTTCTCTCTCCCAAACTATTCATATCATTATTATTATTATATTCTTATCGTTTGATTGCAATTCATGGCGGTGAAAGTCACGCGCGAATCGGGCCTCGAAGTCAAAGGCGAAGGGAAGGCCCGCGAACTGAGACCAATCGGTCGACACATTCCGTACGAGAAGTTTGTTTATAGACTCTTCGCTACCAAACATTTCTTGTCGTCGATTATCAGTTGAAAAGATTTAACACTTTTTTAGTGTTGTTTTTGGCAAACAGTTGTATAATAAAACCGATTCCGGGTTTTCTTGGGTTAAAACCAAAATATCGTTTAAATGAATCGATATAATAATTGCAACGGTTTTGCGGAGTGAATGATTAGAAGAGTGGAGAAAATGTTATTTTAAAAAAATACATTTAAACTTAAAATCAAACGCTAAATGAGACGTTAAATTTTTTTTTGATTCAATTATTAAATGATTGCTAACTATGAATGTGTGCGAGAGATATACAGAGTGGAGAGAGAGACGAGGTGTTTGTGATTCAGCGCTTTATTATAGCCTTTTTTCTCTCTCCCAAACTATTCATATCATTATTATTATTATATTCTTATCGTTTGATTGCAATTCTCTCCTCATTTCATACTGTGTTTAGCGTTCATTGAATTTCATATATTTTTCTCGTTTTATTAGTATTTGATTTTGAAATAATTATTACTTTAGGTTTATTTTTTTTGTGTTGTATTTGATATTATGGTTACACTGATTGTTAAGATTATACCCAAATGTATAAAACAGTGTGTTTTTGTCACACGAGCTGAATATAAGTAGGCGTTTCGTACAATAGGCTTGAGTCGGAATAATACACTGATTATTAGGTGTTTTGTTTTGCACTCAATATACCGATAATTTTTCACTTTCTTTCCCAAAATTCAATATCATTTGTCAATGAAAGCGAAACTCATTTAATATTTTCTATTTATTCACTTTTAGTTAATCTTGTATTCACTTGTTTGACAATATTTCACATTTAATATCAATATTCACTTTTACGCGCAAATGTTTCTTCACTTTTTTGCAACATATCAATGCTTTTAATCACTTTCATCCCTAAATGTATGCAATAATATATGGAAAATAGTATTGCGATTGAATTCTTAGCAAATAATCATCAATTCATTGAACGACGAGTTGGAAAGACAAACATATCTGTCATATCATTGGAAGAAATGGTGTGTTTTTTTTTTCGTTTCTTGATTTTGAAAATTTGTACTTAAATTTTTGTTTCAACGCATTTGGTATTGAGAATTACTTTTCTCTAATCAAATGTATAATTCATTGAAAAAACTTTTTCTTCGTCACAATTATTGTCAAAACCATTGGAGGAGTGCTCTGTTGTAAAGTGTATGGGAGAGGGGAGAGAGAAAAAAGCATGAGATTTATTTTTATGATTCCCGGAGATAACGTTTAGTCTAGATTTTTGGGAGGAAATACGACAAAATTTGCACAGAATTTTTGCTATCATTTGCTTAACGTATGCATATTATGATAAAAAGTACTGTATATTGAATAAAGTATATTATATATGAAATGTGTATTTATTTTGAGATTTAACAGTATTATATAACGAGTATTAACTAACAGAAAAATATAATAAAGTTGTGTAGGTTTACAGTATAAGAGGCTATTATATTGAAGGTATTGGGATATTATTACGGCAAAAGTGGTTGTCATAGCAGATACTGGAAACCTTTGATCGCATTATTGTTAAGTTTTAAAACAATTCTGTCAAATCATTTTGTTTGCCACTACTTTATACCTGTGCCCTAACGGTGTATACAGACATTTATAGACATTTTCATTGCATTTCTAACGATAATATATTTTTATTTAATCATACAATTGAGAGAATGACTTACTTTTTTCGTGAATACATTAGGTTTTCATACGAATAAAATTAAATATTAATACAAAACTACAGAAAACACACAAATACATCGTCCGATGGTTTGTCTCTTTAAACAATGTATAATTTGCGTTATTTAATGGCAAAACTTATTTGAATCATGAAATGATCAAAATATTATTCACTGATAGCCGGAATACAATTTGTATTAATATATTTAATAATTTTTGCTAAAAATATCATTAAAAATAAGTGCATAAAGATATAATTTTTTATTTACATTTACATCGCAAACGATATGATAGGTTACGATCGTTGTGTGAATTATGGTATTTATTTAGTTGTAATACAAAAAACGAGTGAATGAATGAAAGTTATGTTAGAGAAGAGAAACAAAAAAGTATAAATAAAATAAAATATAATATATTCAGTAATGATATACCTGTTCAGGTAGGAAGTGAATCCGTGAGCCGACACCAGACATCTATCACTATATTATAAAACTATTTAATATTAATTCCCAAAAATATCATATAATGTAATGTAATCTAAAGAATAGTTTTATCTCTTCTTCTATTAAACATTGATTTTTGTCGAAAAATGCTATGAAGTGTCAAATCCTTCGCAAATGAATACATATCTTAATTATGAATATTTGAAAATGCATTTCGCTTTAAGGAACTATTTTTAAGGCCACAACTCTTAACCAGTTTTTCAATTAAGTATTTTTTATTTATTTTAACTTTCAATTGAAAATATTTCAATCCATCAATCATTTCAATTATACATATCTTTATTAATGATTGGTTTTTATTATTATGATGTGAACTAACATTGGATCAGCTGTCGATCGGCTGATAACCACTTTCGCTGTACCTAAAAGTCTATGTTATTAAAGGTCTTAATGTCTAGCACTGTCTTAATTTAACGCCTAATTATACCATCATTTATGAATGTAATTAACAAAACAATTATTAATTGTCATTTTTATTAATTACAATAGAAAATTATAAATCAAAGTAAAATACCTTATAATAAGTTATGTTTATGCATCACAACGTATTCAAATGTAAAATAAATCATAATGGATAAATTAACGTAAAAATTCATGAAAGTAAAACATTTTGTACAACTTTTTGAGTAAAAATAAATATTGAAATAATGACATAAACATGCAATATATTTGTCAAAACGATTTACGTCTGACACTTGTCTCACAAAGTAATACCTTTAAGAAAGAAAATAAGTTTTAAATTTACGATAAAATGAATTCATAAATACATGAGAGGGAGAGAAGAGGAAAAGAAACAAATATTTTAACGATTCACTAGAATATTATAAGTCATGAAAGAAAAAACAAACGTAACGTAAATGTAAAGGAAATCAACAGAAAATGTTGAATACATTTGGGAATAAATTATAAACATATTTATAGAAAAAATAAAAACATAAAAAGCAATGAAATTAAAAAACTGGTTATGAAATGTAGTCATAAAATAACATTATCTCGTGATGAGAGGGAGAGATGTGTCACATGTATTATACAAGAGAAAAAGGGATAGTCTTTTGAATAGCCATCGATGGTGGGGGTGGGCGTCACTTGGATAGCCAGGTCGGCCTGTGCTCCACGCGCTTCACAATACGGCCCAACACTTTGGACGATCGGGTTCTCGATATATTGGGCTCCAAATCGTGGGGATCTTTGAGCGCCGCCACAGCGATGTCGTCCGGCGACGGTTCCGGTGTCTCAGCGCCTCTGGACTGAACAATCTTCAGCCGATCGACGGGTGTAATGAACGGGCGAGAGCGAGGCACCGGCCAGTTCTCCACTTTAGGCGTGTCTGAAAGGCTCCGATTCGGGCGTACTTTCGCCCAAAACCAACCGCTCTTCGGCTCACTCTTCAGCCTTTTTGCCGTCAACTCTCGCTTTTCATCGTTTTTGCGTTTTCTGGCGGCGATTATATTGTTGTAAAGACTGTGTCCGTCCGACCGCTTCTTCGATGTGACCAATGGAGGCACAATCGACGCCGACATCCGAGACGTCGACGGTTGTGACATAGAGTAATCAGTTTCCAGTCGTCTTTGTCTGATCCGATTGGCGCTGAATTCCGGCAATTGTCCAATCGGTACGAGTTTTCCGTTTTTGGGTTTAGCCGTCGCCGGAATGGGAGTCGAGTTTTTATAAGGAACAGGTTTTTTGCCCCGAAGTTGTCTCATGCGATCCTCGAGTGATCCGCTCTTCTCGACGCTCGGCTTTTTAAGCGACGACTTTCTCGGCTCCGACACCTTATTCTTCGACGTCTGATTGGTTGGAGTTTTATTTTCTTTATCCGATCCCCTGTTTTCAGCCGACATTTCTTTATTATTGTTGCCATCATTTGGTTCCCGAATCGTAACCTTCTTCTTAACAGAGGATGACTTCAACTGATCCTTAGAAGTGCGTCCAATAGGAAGAAGTAATTGCCATTCATTTATTATTTTAGTGGCGAAGAGAGTGGTCTCGCGGGAAAACTTAAAGCGTCGGACTTTATTGACAGTAATGCCGACCTTAGTCTTGATAAGCAGATCCAAAGTAACCGCTTTTTTGCGTAGATTTTGAAGTAAATTCATAGCGATTCCGGCTCTCCTTCGCGGACCATATGTCGGCCTTTTCATCAATTTTGTTAATTCATTGTTTAATTTAATGATCGCTTTTTCATTCTCTTCGTCCAATTCATACATCATTTTAGTTATAATAAAAATAAATATTTAATAAAATTAATAAATAGTAAGTTTAAAATATTGGCTACAATTATGATGGCTTAAAATATTGTATTAAAAATCTATAACACGAATGACTTTGATCTATAATTAAAATATTTGAAATGAAATGTAAATGAATTGTTTTATTAAACCAATATCTAATAAAATTTCCATAAAATACATGAATGTAAAGATAAGAATTAAACTATGTTAATGTAAAGTATTTTCAATAAATATTGCAAATAATAATCATAAAGTTTACAATAAAAATTATGATTTGATAAATATTAATGTCACAAAAGAGCTTAATGTTTAACAATAGATAAAAATATTCATTTCCAAATGTCTTACTATAAGGATTCAAACTTTTTTCCTCTGAATTGATGTATTACTTATACCTAACTGTAAATCCTTTCACAGATTATACAAATTTGAATTTGTATTTGAATAATTAAAAGTGCAAAATAACTGAAATCTTTAATACCGTATTTGTGTTATGCGGCGAATGATGAGGGCTGATAATTATGGGTATCGGGGTTGTTTTCTATTATTGCAAAATATTATTTTTATTAATTAAAACAAAATATAACTTTGAATTAAAACTTATTTTATTCAAAATATTAGGACAAAACTTGTAATCTTAAATTATATATTCTTAATACCAATTGATAAGTACCAATAATACCATTGATATTCTTAAACTTATTTATGCAAATAAACATGTTATAGAAAAGTTGTTATTAAAATAATACATAAATCAATAATACTTACAATTGTGTAAATATTATGTCAGACAATAGCTAACATTTTGATTACATTATGTAAATTACAATTTATTATATAAATAATTTACTTGATTACTAGAAATTATTATATAAGTTATTGCAAACTCTAAGGCTGTTTAATACAAGAAGTTGTCTTAGAAATAACAACTATTAACTGTTAGAATATATACCAATCATTCGCATAATATTATCAAAGAATATAAAAAATGTTCAAAAAATCTCTGACAAAAGTAGAGTCATTTGAAAGTGAAACCAAATTAACAATAAGGAGACACTTCTTAACTGTATTAACGAGAAGTTACAAAATCTTAAATTATCTTTTGAGAAGTGTTTTGAGTGCTTTAAGTGTTAAGTTTATGTTTGGATTGATTTGCTCCTCAATTCTCTTATATCAAACTATTGATATAATAACAGATTATTTAAATTTCGACACAATTGTAATGATTAAAACGGGCGGACAGTATAAAGCGTTACAATATCCGAGTATCAGCTTTTGTAAAAAATTTCCCAAACTTGAAATGAAAACCGGGATTTATGGTGATATTTCCTATAGAATTCCTATTGGATTAGCACTAATGGTATTAAACAACACTACACCCGACGCTAAGGTCCTTAAAATGGATGTCAAACAGTCGGCGAATCTATTAGATGCCAAAAATTACAAACATTTACGTTTAAATCCACCAAAAATATCGGAAATATTTCAAAATGTGAGACAAAATGACATCCGATGTCTCTTTCCCCTAAACGGAACCCAAAGAGAAGTGTGTTTTCCCAGTTTTTATTCAATTAGTTATATCTCTCAATGTCAGACATTCTTCAGTCAAATTAATACCGACGGCTCTCCGACACCACGATTTCAACGAGCAATTAGTGTTAGAGATTTAGCTGAATATCGAAATCTCGTCTCTATTTTTACTATGAATTTCAGTCAAATAAACGCCGGATTAGAAGCGCTGCCGGCATTGAGTGACTTCGTGGTCATTCACGGCCCGCGAGAGCCGCCAAACACATACTCTTTGAGGTATAATTCGCGCCGATTTGAATTAAAGGCCAACACTTTCTATGACCTATCGTTTAGTCGAAAAATCATTCAAAAGCTGCCCAAACCCTATAACACCGACTGTCGTCACTACGATCAGCAACTGAGCAATTCCTACACCCCCTACAGCTTATCCCGTGAGATGTGTATCGTTAAGTGCAAAAACGATATGATTTTAGCTAATTATCGTTGTCTGCCGACTGATGTGGAGGCCATTGACGGACTTGAGTACAGCGA
>CAJPIZ010003211.1:0-12167 GCA_905368565.1 Medioppia subpectinata
CCGGTGCACAAACTGGCAAACCGTTTGCCGGGTGTGTCGTATTTAATGTTCACAGTATACGGAGCCTCAGCAAACTCGGCATCATTTCCCGAGTATACTCTATTGGTCGGCGCATTCTTTATTGGGGGCCGAAAGTCATTGGATATATCCATTGTTTTATTATTGAATGTATTTTGAAAACATTTTTTTGAATAATTAGTGGCACGTATTTGGGGCACATATCGGAGCCCACAGTCATCGCCAGTGATGTTTGGATTGGAACCCAATTTCACATACATTCCCACAATTGCTGTGAATTTGTGTAAATTGTATTAAAATAGAATTAAATTAAAATAAAATTACATACTCTTATACATAATTATAAAAATCAGTATTTTATACATTTTCCCCAAATATGACAGTTATTTAAAAGCAAAAGAAAAATAGAGAAAATTAATCCAAATTTGAAATTACTTTATATTAATTAAAATAAATGAATTTTAATGTTTGAATAATTGTTTCACTTGCAAGAAATAAATTCTCGCGAGTTTCATTCAAGTTTTAATTAATGAATTGTATTATTATTAATGGTCTCTATAATCCAGTTCACATATAAAGCCACAGGAACCCAGTATTGGCTAGTTATGTTTTCGTTGCACAACACGGTGTCATTAATGGTCCGAATATAACTCGTGACACCTATTATGACAGCCCGCGACCGGCGTCTGTCCACGTACTGAACCAATGGACCCCCGGAGTCACCCTTCAATCGCATAACATAAATGTGAATTAAATTAATTTTTAATTGAATTAATATACACACCACACAAATCCTGTCAACACTTGCCGGAGCCAACTCAAGCCGAGAACACAATCTCGATTCGCAGGCAACGTTATTGTTATCTAAAATCACCTCGGCCTTTTGCAACACTTTGGCCGCCCAGCTCATACTCCGTGTGCTATACAACGTTCCCCAACCAAAACCAGTGGCAAATTCTCGGTTCAAATTGAGTCCGCGATTGGTATTGTTGTATTGCGGCAGACATACAGTGTTTGCCTTATAGTGAACCGACTCTATCGACCCGTTTATATCGATGTCAGTGTTTAGCTTATAGAGGGCTATATCGTGGATAACAAGATGTGGGTTATAATACGGGTGTCGAAACACATTATGCAATTCAACGCGTATAGACTTTCCGCCTTCCCGGTCCTGATTGTCGCCCACAAACACCTGCACCCTATCGTATATATCCTCTAATGTTGTCGTACTGTTTATTATTAATGGAAATAATTTAAAAAATTAGTAATATAATTTTAAAACAATAAAATACAAGACATACTTGTAATTACAATGGGCTACTGTCAGGATCCAGCGTTTATTTAGTATACTACCGGTGCACAAATCGGCAAACCATTTGCCGGGTGTGTCGTATCAAATAGACACAGTATAGGGAGACTCAGCAAACTCGGCATTACTTCCCGCGTATACCCTATTGGTCGGCGCATTCTTTACTTGGTTTGGAAAGTCATGGAATACATCCATTGTCTTAGTATTGAATGTATTTTGAAAACATTTCGTCGAATAATTAACGGCATATCTTTGTGGCACATATCGGAGCTCACAGTCATCGCCAGTGATGTTTGGATCGTTTCCCAATTTTACATACATTCCCACAATTGCTGTGAATTTGTGTAAATTGTATTAAAATTGTAATTTAATTACATTTAAGATTACATACTTTTGCACACAATCATTAAAATCAGTATTTTATACATTTTCCCAATTATACATTTGATAGTTATTTAAAAGCAAATGCAAAAAAAAAACTAAAATGTGATAATTAATCCAAAATAGTTGATACAAATTACTATAAACGATGTTTATATCATTTAAAATGAATGAATTTAAATGTTTGAATCATTGTTTTATTTGCAACAAATAAATTATCGCAAGTTTTATTTAAGTTTTAGTTAATAAATTGTATTATTATTAATGGTTTCTGTAATCCAGTTTACATGGAAAGCCACGGGAGTCCAGTATTGGCTATGTATGTTAGCGTTGCACAACACGGTGTTATTAATGGTCCAGATATAACTCGTCACACCTATTATGACTGCCCGCGACCGGTGTCTGTCTACGTACTGAACCAATGGACCCCCGGAGTCACCCTTCAATGTCATTACAATAAATGTGAATTAAATTAAATTATTTTCATTGAAATAATATTATATACACACCACACAAATCCTGGTAATCATTTCAGGCACCCAATCAAGCCGTGAACATAATAGCGAATTGCAGGCAACGTTAAGGCCCTCTAAAAGCACCTCGGCCCTTTGCAACACTTTGGCCCTCCAGACCATGTTGTTTGTGCTGTACAACTGTCCCCAACCAAATCCGGTGGCAAATTCTCGTTCCCAATTGAGTCCGAAATTAGATATGTTGTATTGCGGTAGACATACAGTGTTTGCCTTATAGTGAACCGACTATATTGACCCGTTTATATCGATGTCAGTGTTTAGCTTATAAAGGGCTATATCGTTGAGATCAAGATGTGGGTTATAATCCGGGTGTCGAAACATATTATGCAATTCAACGCGTATACACTCTCCGCCCTCCGGGTGCTGATTGTCGCCCACAAACACCCGGATCCCTATTGTATATATCTCTTAATGTTGTTTTACTGTTTTTCAGTAATGGTAACAAAAAATTACTTATATAATTTAAAAACAATACATACTTGTAATTACAATGGGCTGCTGTTAAGATCCAGCGTTTGTTTATTATACTACCGGTGCACGTAATGGCGCCCACTTCGCCGGGTGTGTCGTATTTAATGAACACAGTATAGGGAGACTCAGCGAACTCGGCATCACTTCCCGCGTATACCCTATCGATCGGCGCATCGGTTATTGGGTAACGAAAGACACCGAATATGTCATTCAAACAATTTATTTAACAATTTTGTTATGAAATTTCGATAAAATTTTCGTTGAAATTAATAATTAAAGGTAATTTTATTTAAGTTTTTATATTTTATGTTTGGAATAAAAGTAATAAATGAATTAAAATACAGGCATAAAAACAAATACATTGAGTGAAAATTACTGATAAATCTGTTGTAAAATACAATCAAAAAACAATTTAAAGAAAAAATAAATAAAACTAAACATAAAAAGTGAGACTTGAAAAGTGTAAAAACGATACAATAAAAGGGACACAAAAACAATGGCATCGATATAAGGGTTGGGTACACACATCAGTCCCATATATCAGTATAATAGCGCTCGTACTCCCACCAGCGTCTGAAAGCCAGTGCTACTTCGGCTGCAGTGTGTTCAGAACAGGCCAACAAAACATCACGGGCGATTATTTCGAGCCATACTTCGTTGGCCATGCTGGAATCGGGATCCTCCGCAAAGTCATCCCTGTCTTTCTGCAATTAAAATAAAAAATTTAAAAATTTACATTTAGTTTTATGTGTACATAAATTGTGAGGACTCAGTATCTCTTGTGTCACCATTACGTACAGCATGTGTATTTTATCGTACCCAACAACAAACATTATACAACTGAATGTTATGTAATAATTGCATAATGTCAGTGTTGCTGTTGATGGTTAGCTATACAATACGTCACTAAATTACACTATTGAATCATTTTATTAATATTTTAAATCTTTGTTCATGACATTAATGCTAATCTATTTTATAAACAATACCCCAATTGTGGTTAACTTATAGCATCGTTGTGTGTGAGTAATACCCCAATTGTGGTTAACTTATAGCATCGCTGTGTGTGAGTAATACCCCAATTGTGGTTAACGTATAGCATCGCTGTGTTATATTTGTTTAGTAATTGAACATTCATTTTTAGTAAAACTAATAACATTTATAAATATAACATTTGGTAACGATTTTTCAATCAGTATTTGGAGACTAGTGTTTGTATAGTTGCCCATAGATACTTTACGTAATGGTGACACAGGAGATACTAAATCCTCACAATTTACATTAAATAGCTTACCAATGGGAGAGCGTTAATGAACTCCCGGACTATCGGTTCTGCGGCCACTCTCCCAATGTTTGCGATATCTTTGGCCAACTGTTTAGTCGCCGTCTGACTAAACACACGCATACGTGGCTGAGGATCAGCAGGAGGTGGAGGGGGTTGTTGTTGTTGCGGTGGTGGCGGTGGATGCGGGGGTTGCGGTTTGGCGAACATGAATGCGATCGCAATGCCTAATACCACACAAATCGCCACAACTATTACCACAACTATGAAATGTATTGTTTTGAAACCCGATTCTGAATCGTCCGATGAGGCCATGGCTTTCGGTCCGGCGGTTGTGAACGACGACTGAACGGTGGCCTCAGTAATGGTCGAGTCGTGTCCAACACCAGCACCCGTTGAGATGGCACTATCATTGGGAGCGGCGGTACTGATCGGCGGCCGAGTAGTTGGAAAACAGTGTCCAAACAGCGGCTTGAGTTCATCACCGGCGCACTCGACGGACGGCTTACTATCAATTGGGATGAGGCAATACATGGGCCGATCGGTGACGTTCAACAAAACTATATGCCCAGTAGTGGTGTCCGATTTGCCCGTATAGTCCATAATACTGACCACTTGTGCCCACTGTTGGTCACTAAAATCTGTGGTGAAGTTCTTGGCGGCGCCCAAATAGTCAGCCGAATCACTGTTGAGCGACCAGTCTTTGCCCAACCCATTGATGAACACCTTTGACCGGTCGAGTCGGGGGGCGATCGCCACAAACGCGTACTGAGCGGTCGGCACCGGCTTAAAGGTCAGGTCGTCGGCACCGATGGGTTGTTCTGATGTCTGTTTGCTGATCAGTTGATTGGTGCAGAGGAAGTGCCAGTTCGTGCCATTGGGCTGAATATAACAGTTCCAGATCGTGACAACGGGCGGTGTGGCGGCCGTACCGCTGGTCGACGCCATTGAATACGGTTTGCTCAACGAGTCGGGTATGAGTGATGTCGGTTGCGCTGGTTTTACGTCGAGACCATAGGAACTGATAGCAATGGGCCACCGATGACGGCGACCGACGATATACATGTGTCGCTGCAGATCAGAGCCGTTGCCAACAGTTGAGTAGTCCGACTCTAACCACCAAAGCCGGCCGCCGGTGCCGTTCCCGACAACCGATGGGCACTCATCGGCGGCGCACTCCATGTTTCCGATCCATACAATAATGACTATCAATACAAGTGTTGCCGACATTTGTTCTGCTTTTGTGGTCAATCTATTCAATGGTTTGTCAAAAGGTTTGTCAAAAGGTTTGTCAGAAGTTTGTCAAAACAGTTGTATTTTGTGGTATTTGTTGATAACAATTAACGGCTATTTTAACTGATAATGAATTTCACAATTAAATGTGTGTTTAAATGTTGTTTTGTGTGATTAAACAATATCTTAGAAATAATTTATTTGACAATTTCTTCGCGATATTTAATGTAAATATTTGTTGAAATTAATATTTTTTAAAAAGTTTTGTAAATCAATCAATTACTCAATTTTAACTTAAAAATAATACACAAAAGTTATAGTAAACCAAATATAAAAATGGTATAACTTTACCGATAACTATGCATAAACTTTTATTACACTATAATAACAGATATTTGATAAAAAATTTCATAAAAATACTATTTTCTTAATAAAAACACAAAAATATAAAGTTATAAGAAAAACAACATTAAGTTATTGAAAATGAAAATAATAAAAATATAAAATCAATATAAAAAACTCAATAAATAAATGTATTTTTACTTTAAGACGACTCAACGCTTGATTTAGATTTGGATTTAGGGGTCGACTCTCTGTCCAACTTTTCGGAGGGTTTGGACGCCTTTTTGGCGGCAGATCGCTGACAGCGATACCCAACACAACACAAATCACCACAAATATCGCCAAAACAATAAAAAACCAAATGTTGTGATCGGGCTTTGAATCGCCCGATGGGATCATAGCTGTCGGTCTAGCGGTAGTAGTGGCTGACTGGACGAGTGCGTTGGGGTCACCGCCGGTCACATGGGGTACACCACTACCGGTCACACCGTTTTCCAAACCACCACTATTTGTCGATCCATTTCCAGCACTACCACCGGTTGGGACACTACCACCACTGGGAGCACCGGCACTGATCGGCGGCTGATTGGATGTAACGCCAAAACAGTGGTCATATTTCAATGGTTTGAGTTTAGCGGCGGCGCACTCTTCAGACGGTTTACTACCGGTGGGGACCACACAAGTCATGAGCCGATTCGTGACGTTCAGCAAAACAAAGTGACCAGTTTTTGAACGGTGTGTCAATTCTTTATAGTCCACAATACTGAGCACTTGCGCCCACTGTTGGTCACTAAAGTCGGCGCTTCTTTGGCGACATCTCCCGCTTGGATCAGTTGGAAAAACTACATCTCCTCATAGATCACGATCAGCCCATCATTGGTTACCCGGAGATCAAACCGCTGAAGGCGTGTCTGAAGTTGCGATCGCTTTGCATAGAGTCTACGGCACTAACCGTCGACTGTGTCGAAGGGATCGCCCGATTTGTACCGCAGCTCCAGAAACTTGAGTTAACTTATGTTAGATTTCCGGCCGCACCGGCACTCTGTATGGCACCCATCGAGACATTAAAGCGATTGTCGTAACTGAAAGTGTCCACAACTCCTGAGTTGAGCGATGATCTGCTGATAAAACTTGTTAAGAGTTGTCCACAACTCACTCGTGTGGATGTCTCCCGTTGTGAAGACATCACCACTGGATCTATTGCGGCGTTCGTACAGTTGGCCACCCAATGGCCTAACAATAGCTATAGTTTTTTGTTTAATAGTCATCTTAAACAGGGATTCAAACAATTGTTTCCGGAAATACCGTATAATTTGAATATCAATTTTCTTCACACCAGAAATCTTTACTAAAAATGTTTACCGATTTTATTAATAAGTGTTTAAATTTATCAGCGATTTGTAATAATTGTTTATTCTATTAATTGTTTACTAATTTGAATCATATTTTAATAGTTTTGTTGATTTTTATTACATTTTAAAATAAATAATTATTTGAAATTTTAATTAAATTCCAAAACCAAATGATTTCATGAAATGATTTACAAATATTATAATAAGTCTTAATGTGTATTAGTTTTGTGTCTTAACTATATATTTAGCGCTAAAAACCTAAACAAATTGAATGGCAATCAAAAGGTGGCAAAAATATCTGCGAAAACCATATATTGTCTGTATTTGTGTCGACACTTCTTGTCGTCGGCAATAGCTTTGAGGCAAAAAGTCTTTTCTTATATTCAATACAAAAATGAGTTATAAATATATATTTTGTTTGCTTTTAATTCAATCATTGAATCCTAAATCCTCACGAGTGAAGTATTAGTTATTTAATGATAATTATATAAAAATAATGATTAATTTTAATCAAATGTTATTTAAAATGAGTGCCAAAATTATTGCCAATATTTGGTCCCAGGAGTCAATCGGAAGGAACTTCTTTCCACGTGTTTTGTTCAGTCATTGAAGGCTCGGATCCGCTATTCTTTGAGTGGACACAAAACGGACACCAAATTAAGTCCAGTCCTGACGTCAACTATAAGATTGAAAACTCTTTGCGTTTTTCAACGCTTAGTATTGAGAACATTGAGAGAAGAGATTCCGCTAATTATACATGTGTTGTGAGAAATGCCATCGGATTTAATAGTCAATCCGTTTTACTCAATATAAACGATATTTTATTTTATGATAAATTATTTAAAATTTGACTATAATTTAAATTAGTTTTAAACATTAGTTTACAATACAGTATATTTACACTAAAACGCTATACAGTTTGTCTTTTATTGAACTTCTATATGAAGTATCATTTCATTAAAATACATGTAATGTTTAGTATTGAGCGCCAGAACTGAAACAAATTGTTTGGAAATCAAAAGGTGGCGAAAGATATCTGCAAACGATATCCTCTCTAAGACTTAATCCATAGGAATGGCTATTATTGTGGTTATTGTCGGCCATAACTTGTGTTGTTTTGCATCCATTGTATGCTACTTTAATTTAATATGAGTTTAAAGTTTATATGAATTGTGTTTATAATTGTTGTGATAATTAATGCCGACATTATTTCAGGTATTTTAATGGTTTATATCAGAAATAATATTTAATTGTGTCAACAGTTCCCAAATTGGTTGCCATTCATGATAGGAGTCAAAGCGATGGCTCGTATTTCCAGATAACATGTAGCGTTGAGTTGGGATCTCTTCCTCTATTCTTTGAGTAGACACGAAATGGACAGTCAGTCAAATCGGGTCCAGAAGTTAACTATAAGATTGAAAACTTTGAAATGTTTTCCACTTTTACCATAAAAAGTATCCAAATAAGAGATTCCGCGAACTATTCCTGTGTTGTCAGCAATTCTTTGGGAAGCGATAGACAATCGATTTTGCTTACAATCAAAGGTTATTTGTTTTATTTATATGAATTTCAATTAATACAATCCAACTTCTCTATAATGAACGGCCAGTTGCATGACAAAAGTGTTCATTATAGGGAGAGTTCATCCAAGGAATTTTTAATTTTTGATTGATAATTACAATTATTTAAAATAATCAGTAATTTTAGTTTGTTTAACTATATTAAAATGACAATTAAATGCTTTAGTCTTAATTTTGTCCAATTATTTAAATATTTGAGCATTATTCACTACTATAGTTATAATAGGAGGGGGGCAGAACGATCCTATAAACCACATTATTCATACTGAATTGTGGTTAAAAACTGGTGTTATATGGTGGTTCATCAATAATTTTTTAAAAAATTGGTTTTATATGGTTTAATAATATATTAAAAGTCATATACAATGACAAAAGTTGTTGTTTTAAATCTTGTTGTTTACGTAAATCAAAGTTATTTAACAACAATTTAGTGTCAAACAATTAAAAGTACAAAATTATTAACAAATTTATAAATAATTTTAAAAACACTCCAAAAACATGTGATATATGATCACATTTTATACATTAATGACAATAAAAATTTGGTTTTATTTGGTTTTATTAATAAAACCTTGTTTTATTTTTTTTAAAATTTAGTGTTTTATATGGTTTTATATGTTTTAATAGATAACTGTGAACACTATTCATACTGAATTGTGGTTAAAAATTATATGAATAAGTAATTATATGGGATGTAATATAAATGTATTTTTATAGATAATTCTAAACCATATAAAAGCATTTGTAAAGAAATTTATTTGAATTGAAGTATGTTTGTGTAAATTATTGTGAATCCGACACAAAGTGTGGCGCAATATATGATATATTTTTCACATATTTTGTTATACAATAGTTAAGACGAGAATCCATTGTCGGCAATAACTTATGTTGTCGTTAAATGGAAAAATGTAAAGTTTGTTCAAATTTTATTCAAAATATGTATTTATTGATATAATTGTGTGTAACTGTTTCTGTTGTAGAAATCAATGAGTGTTTTGAATTAATTAACGTTGCCGACAGCTTTGCATGAGTAACCAACAGAACACTAGAGGTCGCTTGGAGCTGGATTAACTATTTATGTGATACTCCGAAAAACGGCAAGGTTAACTATAATAATTTATTGGACACTATTGTTGCGATAAGTTTGCCCATGTTGCCAACAGAACACTAGAAATCACTGAGAGCTGAATTAAACATTTATGTGTCATTCGTATAAACGGCAAAATTAGCAATGAGTGTTTTGAATTATATAACGTTGCCGACAGCTTTGCATGAGTAACCAACAGAACACTAGAGATCACTTGAAGCTGGATTAACTATTTATGTGGTACTACGAAAAACGGCAAAGTTGGAAATGATAATTTATTGGACACTTTTGTTGCGACAAATTTGTCCATGTTGCCAACAGAACACTAGAAATCACTGAGAGCTGAATTAGACATTTATGTGTCATTCCTATAAACGGCAAAATTAGCAATGAGTGTTTTGAATTATATAACGTTGCCGACAGCTTTGCATGAGTAACCAACAGAACACTAGAGGTCACTTGGAGCTGGATTAACTATTTATGTGATACTCCGAAAAACGGCAAGGTTAACTATAATAATTTATTGGACACTATTATTGCGATAAGTTTGCCCATGTTGCCAACAGAACACTAGAAATCACTGAGAGCTGAATTAGACATTTATGTGTCATTCTTATAAACGGCAAAATTAACAATGAGTGTTTTGAATTAATTAACGTTGACGACAGCTTTGCATGAGTAACCAACAGAACACTAGAGGTCACTTGGAGCTGGATTAACTATTTTTGTGATACTCCGAAAAACGGCAAAGTTAACTATAATAATTTATTGGACACTATTGTTGCGACAAGTTTGCCCATGTTGCCAACAGAACACTAGAAATCACTGAAAGCTGAATTAAACATTTATGTGTCATTCGTATAAACGGCAAAATTAGCAATGAGTGTTTTGAATTAATTAACGTTGCCGACAGCTTTGCATGAGTAACCAACAGAACACTAAAGGTTACTTGAAGCTGGATTAACTATTTTTGTGATACTACGAAAAACGGCAAGGTTAACTATAAAAATTTATTGGACACTATTGTTGCGATAAGTTTGCCCATGTTGCCAACAGAACACTAGAAATCACTGAGAGCTGAATTAGACATTTATGTGTCATTCCTATAAACGGCAAAATTAGCAATGAGTGTTTTGAATTAATTAACGTTGCCGACAGCTTTGCATGAGTAACCAACAGAACACTAGAGGTTACTTGAAGCTGGATTAACTATTGATGTGGTATTACGAAAAACGGCAAAGTTGGAAATGATAATTTATTGTTCACTATTGTTGCGACAAGTTTGCTCATATTGTCGAATAATAACGGCATATGTTTGGGGCACATACCGTAGCCCACAGTCATCGCCAATAATGTTTGAATTGTTTCTCAATTTTACATACATTTCTATAATTGCTGTGAATTTGTGTAAATTGTCTTAAAATAGGATTTAATTAAATTGGCAATTACATATTTATATATAATGATAACAATCAGTATTTTATACATTTTCCCCAAGTATGACAGTTATTTAAAAGCAAATCCAAAAGATAAAAGCTAAAGTGTGATAAGTAGTCCAAAATATTTGATACAAATTACTATACAAACTATGTTTATATTATGTATGGGTCAGGGCAATTATACGGCAACTTTATTGCTATGAAATTTATACTCTATTCATGTTTTACTCATTTATAGTGTAATACTCATATAAGTAGTGGGGTTTTAAATTAAAACTTTTAGACTCATAATATAAAAACAGGGCACTCGATGACAACAATAGTGTAACGGTAATAGTGATCAAGTTATCAATAGCTTCAACCCAACCATAGTTTATATCATTTAAAATGAATGAATTGGAATGTTTGAATAGTTGTTTCATTTGCAACAAATAAATTATCGCGAGTTTTATTTAAGTTTTAATTAATAAATGTATTATTATTGATGGTTCCTGTAATCCAGTTTACATGGAAAGCCACGGGAGTCCAGTATTGGCTATGTATGTTGGCGTTGCACAACACGGTGTTATTAACGGTCCAGATATAACTTGTGACACCTATTATGACTGCCCGCGACCGGTGTCTGTCCACGTACTGAACCAATGGACCCCCGGAGTCACCCTTTAATGTCATAACAATAAATGTGAATTAAATTAAATTATTTTCATTGAAATAACATTATATACACACCACTAGCGTTGCCAGAAAATATTTTGAATTTCCTGTATAATTGTCAAAATTTTACCAAAAATTCCTGTATTTTCCTGTATTTCATTGTTTGTAAATCAAAACTTCATATTTATACAATTTCCAATGAATAATATTTTTGCGAAAATTCGAGTGTTTATACAATGTCTTTAGAATTGAATTAATTAAGTATAAATTCATTTAATTTCTAACATTAGTTCAGATTGTGGATGAACTGTGGGTGTACAGGACTAAACTTATTAACAAATGTGAATATTTTAGTATTTTCATTGTTTATTGCTAAAATATTGATTCCTGTATTTTTCAATGTACAGGAATGACACCTTCCTGTACTCTGCATTATTCCTTAATTCCTGTATAATACAGGCCATTCCTGTATATCTGGCAACGCTA
>CAJPIZ010003212.1:0-12166 GCA_905368565.1 Medioppia subpectinata
GGAGACACCAAATTCGTCATCTTGAAGCGCTACCAGAACCTCAAGGCCATCGGCAGCGGCGCGCAGGGCATCGTCTGGTGAGTGGTCTCTCTCCGCACTTTTGGGCCCTTTCTCTGCGCAACGCGAGCCAATAGTACAGGCAAAGGGCCCAAACGTGCGCTGATATACACTGACTAACACTGTCTCTCTTCGGTAGCGCGGCGTTCGACGCGAAGCTCGGGGCGAATGTGGCCATCAAGAAGCTGTCGCGCCCTTTCCAGAACGTGACGCACGCCAAGCGCGCGTATCGCGAGTTCAAACTCATGCAAACCGTGGACCACAAGAACATCATCGGACTGTTGAACGCCTTCACGCCGCAGAAGTCGCTCGAGGACTTCCAGGACGTGTGAGTATTGCCGCTGTGGTCAGTAGTGGTCAGCTCTAATGGTCACTCCCTTAGCTACCTGGTGATGGAGCTGATGGACGCGAACCTGTGTCAGGTGATCCAGATGGACCTCGATCACGAGCGCATGTCCTATTTGCTCTACCAGATGCTGTGCGGCATCAAGCACCTGCACGCGGCCGCCGTCATCCACCGGGTGAGTGGTTGTCATGACAACACCGCCGCTAACACTGTCTCTCTGCAGGACCTGAAGCCGTCGAACATTGTGGTGAAGAGCGACTGCACGCTCAAGATCCTGGACTTTGGTTTGGCGCGCACGGCCGGCACCACCTTCATGATGACGCCGTACGTGGTCACGCGTTACTACCGCGCGCCGGAAGTCATACTGGGCATGGGCTACCACGAGAACGTGGACATCTGGTCCGTGGGCTGCATCATGGGCGAGATGATCCGAGGTGAGTGACGTCACACAGAGTACACAGTGCTAATGCAATGTTGGCGCAGGCGCGGTGCTGTTCCCGGGCACGGACCACATCGACCAGTGGAACAAGATCATCGAGCAGTTGGGAACGCCCTCTACCGACTTCATGCGGCGGCTGCAGCCCACGGTCAGGAATTACGTGGAAGTTTGAAACGAGAATTTTTTCTCTCATTTCTCAACTTTTGAATGAATTTTTGTGAGTTTTTGGTGAAAATTGAATGAATTTTCGCGAACTTTGATCCGATTTTTGGCCGCAATTATGGAAAACGAATTCCACTCTTCCTTCGATCTCCTGTCTTCGCATCCCATGATCACGAATGACGACAATTACGGCGACAGAACACAACACATGACGACCGCGTCGTCACTGAGTGGACAACAGACGACACATCAGACGACAAGTAAAAAGAAACGTAAGATTTCTCTCTTTTCTGACGCAAACTCGCGTCCAGCGCTCGCTTCCGCTGAAGCTCAGGCTTCCGGCGCTGAACGCGTACTGGCGATGCGCGCGCGTCGCCTCTCGCCATTGGTTGTGGCGCTCGCACGCGCGTCGAGCGCTCGCCAGCAGAGCGCCTCTGCCTCTCGCGCTGAGTAGTGTTGCGTTCAGTTGTGTTGAGCGCAGAGTTCCGCTTCACGTGCGATGGATCTCTCGCTCTACCGCTACAACGCCTCCATGATGGAATACTACTCTTGTACGCGCGTGAATCTGGCTGTGCACGTGTTCTGACCACTGTTTATTGTGTTGCAGGTCACGGCGGCGTCAACCAATTGGGCGGCGTCTTCGTGAACGGGCGCCCGTTGCCAGACGTCGTGCGCTCCCGCATCGTGGAGCTCGCGCACCAGGGCGTGCGGCCGTGCGACATCAGCAGACAGCTCCGCGTCAGCCACGGCTGCGTCTCCAAAATCCTCGGCCGGTGAGTTGTTGTGAGAGACGACCAGACGTCCGGATCACGTGTGTTTGCGTCGTTTCGAGTGAACGCTTGACACGTGAAACGGAACGATGCGTTCGACTGCTCTTTCATTGCACGCGACGACAGCTCTGAAGGATCTCCCATTCAGTGAAAGCTGTTGGTGAGAGACACAGACGGCGAGAGCGAGCAGTGGTCGATGTTCGGCCAAATTGCCGAAAGGACGACCACTTGTCGTCGCGTCGTCTTGTGTCGCATTCCTGTGTCGTCTCCATAGAGCACTCGGAATGCAGTATAGGTTCAGTTTGCGCGCACTATAGGTTCACTTTTCTCTCTTAGCTATTACGAAACGGGTTCAATAAAGCCCGGAGTGATCGGCGGCTCCAAGCCGAAGGTGGCCACTCCGCGCGTGGTGGACGCCATCGCCAACTACAAGAAGTCCAACCCCACCATGTTCGCGTGGGAGATCCGCGACCGCTTATTGTCGGACGCGATCTGCGACTCCGACAACATTCCCAGCGTTTCCAGCATTAATCGCATCGTCAGGAACAAAGCGGCCGAAAAGGCGAAACACGTGCACCACCACAGCTCCCACCAGCAGCAGCAGCAGCACACGACCGCGTCGCCCCCCACGACGCCCAAGAGCGACAACCAGACGTCTGTGATCGTGCAGTCGTCGCAACAGCAGTCCATGTACTCCATCAACGGCATTCTGGGCATCAATGCGGAGAACGCGGACCGAAAGGGCAAACGCAACGAAGTGCAACACGAGGCCAACAACGGCCACAACGGTAAGCCAGCATTCCTGTGCGCTCCTGTACTCAACGTGTGCTCAAAAACAGAGTCAACGTCGCGTTCGCCTCAACACGACTTCAAGGCGACGCAAGTGGAGTCCAAAGCGACGCCACAGACGACCGCCGCGTCGTCCGACTACTGGACGCAAAGCGCGCAGCAATTGTCGGCATATTCTGGTCAAACGGCGCCGGCGGACGCGCCCCCTCCGCCCCCGCCGCCGCCCCCACATTCCTCCGAGCAGCTGAGCACCGGTCAGGCGGCCGTCAGCGCGTCCATCACCTCTCATCCCCATTACGAGACGACCACTCTCTACACGCCACCTATCGGTGAGTTCTCTCTCTCTCTCTCTCTTTCTGTGGTGTTTCGGACTTTCGGTGTTTGCGGTCTTTTCGGGAAAACTCTTCTCCAAAACTGAGCTCGCGCTTCGTGAACAGAGCAATCCATAACTTACCACGAGTTGGACAAGATCGGCGGAAACGACTTCTTCTACTCCGCGACCGCAAACGCCGGATATCCGCCGCAGCCCACCGGTAACCGCCGTCAGAGTCATTGTGATACTAACCCCCTATTCTCAGGTTCGACGGCGACTCCCGGCGACTACTACTACTCGCCGTATTACGCGAACCCGAGTTACGGAACGCAAACCTATTCGCAATCTCTGCAGAACCCGAACCAGAACCCGCTCGCCATCAGTGAGTGCTCTGTCTGTGCCTCTCTCTCTGTGCCTAACTCTGTGTCCATTATCCAGACCCGTACTACTACTCGGCGGTGAACTCGATGGCCAGCATGCAGAGGACGTCGCCGCCGCCCGTCGCGCGCACAACAGTCACGCTTTGAGTCAAACAAAAGTCAAACCAAAAACCAAAGACTCTTTCGATCTCTCAATAAAACAATCTTTTGTCAAAAGTGTCGCAATTTCTCTCCAATCACAGCCAATCACAGCGCAGCAGGAAGTGCCCGCCCCCACCACCGCTTCCCCGCACTCATGCGCAACGCCCGGAAACGAGCGATTAAGAGTCACATGACAGTACTTTGCGACAGGTATTGCACACAACAATGCTTTCGCGTGAGAAATTGTTCTCAACTTTTGACTCGAAAAAAGTCATAATTTATTCATTAATTTGAAGGAAATATTATTTTAATTAAACTTTTTTCCGGTTTTTATCTCAAAAAACGCGAATTTTGACTCGAATTTGAGGTCAAATGAAAACTTGATTTTATTTTTGAGAATTATTGCACAAAATGACAAAAAATGAACAAAAGACAACAATAAGCGATCACGTGACGACGAGCGGCGCCAACTTCTCCTTCTTCTGCTTCTCGTATTCGATCACTTCGTTATAAATCAGTTCTGAAATGGATTTAAGTCTCATTATATGTCACGTGACACCCAATATCCTTACCCTTCCACTGGTCGACGGTGTGCTCGCGCTCGTCCACCGAGTGGTCGTAGGGGAGGGGCGCCGGCGCGTTCACCTCGGCGTCGTCGTACCACACGTTGATGTACGCATGCGTCAGCGCGTCGTCCACCGAGATGCGGCGCTCGGGGTCGATGACGAGCATGCGCGACAACAGGTCCCGCGCTTGGCTCGCCTTCAGCTTGTTGTGTTCGGAACTGTCGGCCGGGAATAAGAGGTCGGGGAAGAGCTTCTCGAAGGCGTATCCCGAGTAGCGCGGCCGGTTCTCCACGTAATTGCGCACTGTTGGCTGCAGCCGCCGCATGAAGTCGGTAGAGGGCGTTCCCAACTGCTCGATGATCTTGTTCCACTGGTCGATGTGGTCCGTGCCCGGGAACAGCACCGCGCCTGCGCATCCACGTAATTCCTGACCGTGGGCTGCAGCCGCCGCATGAAGTCGGTAGAGGGCGTTCCCAACTGCTCGATGATCTTGTTCCACTGGTCGATGTGGTCCGTGCCCGGGAACAGCACCGCGCCTGCGCAGAGTTGCATTAGCACTGTGTACTCTGTGTGACGTCACTCACCTCGGATCATCTCGCCCATGATGCAGCCCACTGACCAGATGTCCACGTTCTCGTGGTAGCCCATGCCCAATATGACCTCGGGCGCGCGGTAGTAGCGCGTCACCACGTACGGCGTCATCATGAAGGTGGTGCCGGCCGTGCGCGCCAAACCAAAGTCCAGGATCTTGAGCGTGCAGTCGCTCTTCACCACAATGTTCGACGGCTTCAGGTCCTGCAATATAAAGGTGTTAGCGGCGTGTTGTCATGACAACCACTCACCCGGTGGATGACGGCGGCCGCGTGCAGGTGCTTGATGCCGCACAGCATCTGATACAATAGGTAGGACATGCGCTCGTGATCGAGGTCCATCTGGATCACTTGGCAGAGGTTCGCGTCCATCAACTCCATCACCAGGTAGCTAAGGGAGTGACCATTAGAGCTGACCACTACTGACCACAGCGGCAATACTCACACGTCCTGGAAGTCCTCCAGAGACTTCTGCGGCGTGAATGCGTTCAACAGTCCGATGATGTTCTTGTGGTCCACGGTTTGCATGAGTTTGAACTCGCGATACGCGCGCTTGGCGTGCGTCACGTTCTGGAAGGGCCGCGACAGCTTCTTGATGGCCACATTCGCCCCGAGCTTCGCGTCGAACGCCGCGCTACCGAAGAGAGACACTGGTTAGTCAGTGTATATCAGCGCACGTTTGGGCCCTTTGCGCGCACACACACCTCGCGTTGCGCAGAGAAAGGGCCCAAAAGTGCGGAGAGAGACCACTCACCAGACGATGCCCTGCGCGCCGCTGCCGATGGCCTTGAGGTTCTGGTAGCGCTTCAAGATGACGAATTTGGTGTCTCCCACCTCCTGGCAGTGGAACAGCGGCTTCTCTCCGCTCTGACTCTTCATCTCGCGCTCAGACGTCGATTGTTGTGAAGAGTCTTGACTCGCATTCGACGCCATTTCCACTCCAATCACGTTTCCATGGAAACAGAGACAGAGTTGTCGTCGCAGACGCCAAGTGTCGTCTCTCTTCAAGAGGTTTAAGATTTCTTCCAAAGTTCGGGAATTTTTGGCGACTTTTCGGTCGAAAGAGTTTGCGATGACGTCATCGTTGGGGCAATTAATAAATGGATGAATAATCACGTGATCATTGAATTTGCATTTAAATGACAACAAAAACACTTTTCTATGACAACAATGATTACGAGTGGAGAGAAGTCTCGCGAGGATTGAGAGGGGAATCGCTCTCTGGGGAGCGCAGAGAGAGCGCAGCGCGAGAGAGATAACAATGTTTTCGCAAATTGATTGCAATATCAATGAAACACACATTTATTGCGCTTTTGATGTCACGTGACCTCTAATTGGGTTCTCGTGTCGAAAATGAGAAAAATTACATCTTTTTTGTCCTTCTGTTCCATATTTTGAGCAAATTTTCCCATTTTTTCGTATAAAACAAAAGAATTCTCTGAAAATGCGTTTCATTCGCAATGTTCGCTCCGATTGTCGTCTTCGGCGTCTCTCTCGTCGTCGTGTCGTCTGCTGTCGTCACTCCTGTCTGTCGTCTCTCGCAATTCGACTCCTGTTTCGCGAATCTCGCGCTAAATCTCAACTCTTTTCCCGAAAATGACGTCATTTTCGACGAATTGTGTCTCAATTTGAATGAAACGCGAAAATGGTTTGAAAACTCTATTCTTGTCGCGAAATCATAGAAAATAATTCCTTTTCTCTCAAAAAGTGTCGAAAAATACGAAAAAAACTGTTTTTCAAGAATTCAAACCGAAAGTAAGAAATCGCGAGATTTTCCACATTTTTATTCAAATATTTATTCTTTTTTCAGTGTTTTCTTTCATTTCGTTTTCGATTCGAAAAAGAATTGAATTTTTTTGCGAAAAACAAAGAAATGAAACGAAAATGCATTCAAAATGTTTGAATCGCGAGAAAGTCTCGCATTGTTTCGACAAAAGCGCGTTCCAAACGGCGATTCGCGCGCGCTCCCCGTCCATCCTGTGCTGTGCGCTCTCACGCGCGCAACTCTGCACTGATAGAGCGCTCAGCACGCGCTGTGGCGAAAGTCACGCGCGTTTCTTCCGCCAAACGCTGCCTTTGGGCGAAATTTCCCAAAATTTGTGCCAAAACTCAGGTATTGTTGTTTCGCGAGAATTGCAAAAACAATTAACTGATTTATGATGACGTCATTAGAGACGAAAGATTGCGAGAAAACGCTTCTCATTGGATTGGATGTGAAATCACGTGACATTTCGACGCCTTTCGTGAGAATCGCTATCTTTTCTATACTCTTCACTACAACAATGCTCTCTATTTGATAGACACGCGCTTTGGACGCAGTTTTTGGCGAAAAGTGAAAACATTTGTAAAAAATCCCGAATTTTTATTTTATTTTAACATTAAATGAATTGAAATGAAAGCAACTCTTCGTCAACAATGCTCTGCACGCGCGCGACGCCGCGCCACACACCAGAGTCCGCGTCCCGGAGCACGAGGATGAAGGGGTCGGCGACAACCAACTCCTCCCCTTTGGCCTTTGGCGTCAACTCGGCCTTGGGATCCGCTTTGAGTTCGAAGACGTTTCTCTGGAATCCGAAACTGAGTTTCGAAGGAATTTCTAAATCGAAAAACAGTTCTTTTAAATCCAATTCGCATTCGATTCGCATTTGCGGCAAAATTAGACGCATTTCGCGCGCCTTCGCCGCCATTGTTCGCGTGATGAGTGCCGTGACGTCGGCCGCCGTCGCGTTCTCCAACAATGAGTTCAAACTCGCGGAAGAAATCTAAAGAAAGAGAATTCAAAATGCGTTCAAATTTCTCTCAATTCTCACCAAAAAAGCGGAAAACGTTTCGGAAATCGGAATTTCCACAGAAACCACGTGATCCTCTCTGATGGCCTTGAAGGCGGCGTCACGTGCCATGAAGGGCACTTTGGTGGCCATCGGGGGCAAAGAGTCGGACACGAAGTTGCGGAACTCGCGCTTCTCATTGAGTTTAGCGAAACTGGAGTTGAAAACGGCGTTCGCCACTTGAATGGCCACCAATTGGTTGTCCGCGTCCAACGAGTCCCTTAAGAGCGGCACCGCGCCGCCCGTCGCCATGGCAACCCACGCGTTCACCTTCTCCCTCGTCTCCTTCCCTTTAGTGAAGTCCACGCTCTCCACTCTGACGTCCAGTCGTTGCGCTGACGTCACGAACGCCTCCTTCTCCTCCGCTCTCGCGCTCAACAATAGCGACGCGTTTTTGAACGCATTTTTTGAATTCAATTCTTGGAATCCTTTCAAAAGAATCGCGACTTTCTCTGCAAAAAACATTCATTCAGTTCTCACGCTCTGTGATTGCATTGTTGTGTTGGACTGACCGCTGGTCTTCAACGCGGCCTTCATCTGCGCGTTCTCTTCGTTGAGAAACGGAACCAAACTTTGGGTCAAAAGCAGAGAAGAAATGAAAACGTTTTCATCGTTTGAAACGCTTTGCAAAGCATTCAAAGCCAACTCATTGTTGAGCGCGACGACGGCCGAGACGACAGGGACGACAGTGGACGCCGCGGACGACAGCCCGAGCACAGCGGAGACGAAGAGCGCGCGACAAAACATCTTTGTGTGAAAAGAGTGGAAAAGAGTTGACTTTTAAGTACTTTTGAAAAGTCCTTCAAAACTGCTTTTAAACGAGTTTTTTGAGGAAAAACACGTGTTTTTCTAATCAATCATCTTTTTCTTGTCTCAGAGATGATGTCATCTCGAGAGCGACTCTTTGTTGACCCAAAATGTCGACAAAAGCGCAAATAATGGACTCAAAAGTCAATTCAAAGACAACTCTATTTGAATGCGAATTCTTTTGGAGAGCTTTTGGAGAGCTTTTGGAGAGCGAGACAACAATTGCAGCGATTGTTTGGCGAAACATCTGTTTTTCGTCGACTTCACGCTCTCTTCGCTCTCTTTTCATTGTTGTCAACGATTATTACGCGAAAAGAGGTTTTGATTTCGAAAACAGCGAAAATCAATTAAAGGGCGCGCTTTGAGAGCATTATTGAGTTATTAGAGACCTATAATCGCATCTTTGGTCGCATTAATGGGATTACAGTTTTATTGCTTTCAATCGATTATCGATTAATCGAATCACGAATCCGTCGCGCTTCACAGCTCCTCGCGTGACGTCAGGCGAGAGTTCGTGTTTCGAAAACAGATTTCTTTTTGTTATCAAAAAACAATCTTTTTTCCCAAAAAGCAATTCAATTCCACTTTTCCTCGTTTCGCGCGCCGAACGCCATCTGCCGGCCGACGCAGTAATTGGTTAATTCCTGTTGACGCCGGCAGAGGGCGCGCTGTGTTCGCAATTAAAGCAAATTAAGAAAATGTCGAAATTCTGCGCTTTCCTCTCTCTCGCGCTCCTCTATTGTTGCGGTCAGTATTTCTTTGATTCGAATCCAAGACTGAATTGTTTTCTTCACCAAAAGTGACTTCGAATCCAATTCCGTGTAAAACTTGTGGCAAAAGTCCGTTCCAGAGGTTCAAAGGCCCGCAAACGCGCGCTCTGTCCGCGCTTCCGCCGAACCGCGCGCTGGGAATGCCGCGAAGAGCGCCGGGCGCTGTGGGCCCGCTCTATGTGGTGAAAGGCATTCCTCACAACCCCCTTTCCGACCCCTACTCCCTGAACATTGACGACATTCCTCTCGTGCCGCACAACCAGATCGCGTTCTTAATGCAACCCTTTCTCATCGTCAAGAGTGACGACAAAGACGACGACAAGAAAGACTACAAAAAGGACGACACGAAGGAGGAGAAGAAAGAAGAGAAGAAAGAAGAGAAAGAAGAAGAGAAGAGCGAAAAGAAAGAGGAGAGAAAAGAGGAGAAAACGACCGAAAAAGCGGCCGAAGAGAAGGAAGACAAAAAGGAAGACAAGAAGAAAGACGACGACAAGAAAGACGACAAGAAAGAAGAAGAGAAGAGCGAGAAAAAAGAGGAGAAAAAGGAAGAGGAAAAAGGCGACGAAAAAAAGGAAGAAAAAAAGGAAGAGAAGAAAGAGAAAGAATGACTGCACGTGACGTCAATTAATGATTAAATTAATAAAAACATCTGTTTTCGAGAAAAATGAATTTTTTCGCAATTTTTTCGTTTCTTTTGTTCTTCTCTTCGATTTGGAGTAAAATCAAGAAAGAATGACTGCACGTGACGTCAATTAATGATTAAATTAATAAAAACATCTGTTTTCGAGAAAAATGAATTTTTTCGCAATTTTTTCGTTTCTTTTGTTCTTCTCTTCGATTTGGAGTAAAATCGCGGAAAACCAACTTCTGCAGGACGCGCCGCCAGAGGGCGTCTCCGACTCGCAGCAGCCCTCCAACGACTTGGAGCTGGAAAAAGGCTGCGACCGCGCGGGCGCCGAGCCCATGAGCGTGACGGAGCTGTGCGCGCTTCCCCCGCATAAGGGCACCGGCAATGACGACATCTTCCGCTACTATTACAACCCCGTCGTCCAGATGTGTCTTCCCTTCTCCTATTCGGGCAAAGGCGGTAATAGAAGAGTCACGTGACCACATATTAACACGTTAACGCCTTCTCTCCTCTCAGGAAACTCGAATCGTTTCGTTTCGGTGAAGAACTGCTACGAGATCTGTCACCCTTCGGATCCCAGCGTCAAGAAGCCGCGCGTCGTGTCCGCCATCCGCGCCTACCTCGTGCCCCACCAGAAGAGCGACTGTCCCAAACCCACGCCAATCACTGCGCGCGAGTACGTGGTGCGCCACCTCCCGCACCCCCTCAACCCCGCGTACACGCTCAGTATTGTGCAGAGCGTGCAACACGTCGACCGCCCCAAAGACATGCACTTCGGTGAGAGCGCGAGAGAGTAATCGCAAACTGATTGTTGTTTTCCATTGCAGACAAAAAGGAGCGAAAAATGGCGGAATTTGTGTGAAAATCGAACTTTAAATTCAAATATTTGTTTAATTTTTGGTCAAAAACCTTGAAATAAAAGATAAGAAATGTTTTTGAACTCAAAATCGCTTTTTGTTTATCTTTTTCTATAAAAAGCGAAACAAAAACAGTTTTCATGAAAGAAATGGATTTTCGCGAAAAAGTCGTTCTCATCACAGGTCAGTGTCTTCCACAGTGTCCACAGTATTACCGTTCCTGTCCTTAGGCTCGTCTTCGGGCATCGGAGAGGCCATTGCCCTCAAGTTCGCGGCGTTCGGCGCACACGTCGTCCTCAGCGGCAAAGACGACCAGAAGATGTCGTCCGTCGCCATAAAGTGTCGTCAAATGTCGTCAACAATACGAGTGTTGCAATTCAAAGCGGATCTGCGCGTCGAAGCGGAGGCGCGCGCTTTGGTCGCGAAGACGATCGAAAAGTTCGCGCGAATCGACATTTTGGTCACAAATGAAAACTCTTGTGTTTTTCATTCGGTTTTCGATCCGAAAATCATTCAATTGTTCGACTCTTCGATCCAAACGAACGTCAGATCCGTTCTTCAGTTGATCTCCATTTGCATTCCGTTCCTCGAGACGACCAAAGGCAAGGTCGTCGTCGTGTCGTCGCAGGCGTCGTCCAAACCCGTAATCCTCTCCTTCTTGTGTACTGTTGCCGTGACAACGCTCTCTCCCGCAGATCCCCTCCATGATGACCTATTGTTGCGCGAAGTCCGCGCTCGACATGATCTCCAAGTGTTTGGTAAGAGAACAATAGAAAATGAATAAAAGCTAATAATGAGTTCAAAGTCCATAGAATTGGCGCCGAAAGGCATTCGCGTCAACTGCGTCAGGTCAGTGTCACGTGACTGTCTGAGTCTGTGTCCTTAACCCCCGTTCTTTAACAGTCCGGCGCTGACGAGGACTCCACTCCTGAACTACGGCGGTCTGGAGGAGGAGTCGGCCGAAGAGGTGGCGAAGAAGTCGACTCAGCGCATGCGCTCGTTCGCCGAAGTGGAGGACATCGCGAACGCCGTGGTGTTCCTTTCGTCGGAGAAGTCGTCGTTCATCACCGGAACTGTGCTTCCGGTCGACGGAATGAATGTTTTTAATTAAAAACTAATTAATAAAAAAGTATCGAATTTCAAAAATGGCGAAACTTTTATTTCCAACGCTTTTTCTCTTCGCTTTTCTCCACTTTTTCGAAGGTTTTTTCGCCACAAAAACGATTAAAATTTAACCCTTTTTCCCTCCGAAGCCATGATTGTCGTCAATCGCGTTCCCAATTGCAACCAAACCAGCGGTCAGTGCGGAAAGGCGGCCATAATACGGGGCGAGACGCACATCGGCCTCCCCGCCATGTGCTACCAGCGCGTGGACCCGGGCCCCTGTGGCCGCGACCTGATCCGCGTGTATTACGACGCGCGCATCAATCGCTGCATACACTTCTCCTTCTCAGGTATTCAAAAGGAAATTCAAATGCAAACACTCTAACACGTGATTGGTCGACAGGTTGCGGCGGGAACGCCAATCGGTTCGTCTCGATCAAGAACTGTTACCACATCTGCAACCCGGGACTGCGCACGCGCAGAGTGACGGCCGGACCCGTGATTACGACAACAGAAAAGTGCTTTATTAAGAAGAAAGTGAAACTAAACGTCACTTCCGTTCAACAAATAGAAGTCGAAATGTAATCAATATTTCGTATAAAAGATCTTTTGTTTGTTC
>CAJPIZ010003213.1:0-10665 GCA_905368565.1 Medioppia subpectinata
TTATCTTTAAATATCGTATAATTGAACCCAAATAATTAGATGTGCTTTTAATTTGTATTGTATTGCAGTTAATAACACTTGAAATTGAAATGAATGAGTGAGAGGGGGAGGGGAGAGAGAGAGAGAGAGAGAGAATAAAATTAAAGCTTTGTTAATTTGGTCGCCCATATATTTTGAACACGGTGTGACATATTAATAACATAAAATAAATGGAAATAATTTTACAGTTTTACATACATAGAATATACATGTATAAATTATACAGTACACACACACACACATGCATGTTATTCAGTATATGTATAACTATTACATACAGTATATTAAATAATTTTATAATCAAGTTCGATATTACCATTAAATCAATATTATTAATTAATCTAGTTGGATTTACATACCACTACCTAAACCGTCAACTAGTATTCATTGTGATGACACTATCGGCGGGCATCGGCATAACACTACACCCATATTGCCAACACATGTGGCAACTCTACTTATGCGCGTTTTGCACGTCAGTGGGCGGCGGTGTTTGGGACAGCGGTAACCAAGTGTGGAGTATCGAGATGTGGGGTTCCCGGAGCCCATCAGTTTTGCAACTGACCCAGATGGCTTACGCAGCCGGTTGTGCCCTATCACCGTTACTGTCCCGGGAATTTCTGTTGGGCGACATGTACCGGCACGGCCACCATGATCACGATGACCACCACCATCATCACACTAGTCCAAAGCCCCTACACTACTGGATGGACAATATTACACATGAGGCAGATATTAATTACTCGGTGGACAGACGCCCGCGACTTAAGATACCCTATATGATTGTGGGCGCGATTGGGTTAATTAGTAAGTAGACATGTTTAGCTAGATTAATATATGGATTAGTACATAATTACATTATTAAATATATTAATTGTTAAATAATCTAATTAATTACAAGTGTAATTAATAATTAATAACAATTGTAATTGTTAACTAAATTCACAAATTAGTAAGTAATATAATAAATTAAATTAAAAACTAGATTATTTATATAAATAAATTACTATGATTTAAGGTTAATTAATTAAACACGGAACTTTATTATTGACATTGTTTAGCACCCGTACTATTACTGATCATGTATGTGGTCAAGCGATATAAAATGCCAAAAATGGTTACCAATACTGAACCAGATAAATGTGGAGAAACAACATTTACACCTAGGACACGTATGATCATGATCATATTAGCTGCAATGTCACTCAATTGCTACTCGGGCGTCGAACAAACCTACCAGAATAATGGGTCCACATTTTACCAATATGATCCATTGGTACATATATCAGCCCATAAGGCGGCCAATATTATGGCCCTAATGACCGGGTGTTATGCTCTTGGGCCTATTGCATCATCATTCATATCAAGATGGTTTAGTCCGGAAATTATGTTAACGTATCATTTGATTATTATAGCCGTATCGTTTGTGGTGTTGCAATTTAGCCAGATGTGCATGACACGTATCTGGGTGGTTAACGCATTTATAGGTTTGTTTATATTTTATATTTCTTGAGCAACATATAATAAAAATTATTTTACCCTTATGATATTTTAAAAGGTTACGGCTTCTCAGCGATGTATCCGTTGTACTATTCATTTACGGACAAACATTTGACGTTCACTAATAAAATCTCGTCGATAGTGTCGATCGCTTCGCAGTGTTTCCCATTAATGTCACCCTTTCTTATCGGACCACTCATTGAAGATCACCCGCACGTACTGTTGGACCTCGAGTTTGGTTATCTCGCGGTTACTATTGTTTTATTTATTGTAATGTTATTGATTATTAAGCGAGCTAGAAATATATCTAATAATAATAATGCTACAGTGTGCACTAAATTATAACATACATTTGTATTTTACTAACATTTGTTGTTTCTAATAAAATTATATTTATAAATATAATATATTTTATTAATTTAATTAAATATGCTGGTCATTAATAATTTAAAACATGGTTAATTTAAATAACAAATATTAATACTTCATTAATATAAGAATAAATTTTTTTTTAAAAATAAGAATAAATTAAAATAATAACAACTATAACAAACATTATCTAAGATAATTAATCTTACAATGGAAATCCATAATAATAACATACAAAATTTTAAAATTATATATTTACAACAAGTTTACGGTCCATCACACAATATTACACTGATTTTAATTATTAAAGAATGTGAATAACTATTTAATAATAATGTTATAATCAGATTTAATTATGACATAATATATTATATTACAATGTAGTAACAACGTTGTTTTAAAAAATTAATAAATATATAATTATACATATATGAATATATTATAAATAATTATAAAATGAATGTTTGATAAAATAAATTGAAATGATATTTATAAAAAATTCTAAACTATCAGAAATATACTACTGAATAAATAATATGTACAAAATTTTAACAAATGTGTAGCGAAATTTTTAAAGGATCTTGATTTATAAATATAATGATTGATTAATAAAATAATAATAAACCACAACATATTTATAATATGTTAAATATTTAAAGTAAAATATATACAATATTGATGTTTAATTTACAGTCCATATCATTAAAATTACCATAATTGTTTGAATTATTTGACTACCTATTATGGTCTAATTGAACAGAAATATAAATTACATGTATATTACTGTGCGTAAAAGTGAGTACAGTATTTCTCTACAGCCATAGGACTTAACATTTTATTTAACTTATTATTTTATTATTAAAAAATTAATAAAACGATTTATTACTTTAAACTGTGTATTATTTAATAACTAATCATTAGCAATTAAAAATGCATATTTAATTAAATAAGGAAAAATAATTAAAATATTACGGGACTGTTTTTGGCATCCATAATAATATGCTAAATTTTAAAATTATATATTTACAACATTGATGTAAAGTTTACAGTTCATACCACTAATAATAGCTTTTAAAATAGCTCCTAAAATTCATTGTTCATTTTTATTTTAGACTAATATTACCACAATATTATTAAACTATGTAAAAAGCTATTTTATTATAATGTTACAATATAATTAAATTATAGCATATACTAACAAAAGTGTTCTTTTTAAATAATTTATATATATTAGTTTTTAGTTAAAATTTAATTAAATTTTATGATCATCTAAACAAATACATAATCGAAATACTTAATCAAGTTTATTATAAAAATGAACATTTGATTAAATAAGTAATAACTTGATAATCTGTACAACATTTTAACAATCATTAGCAACATTTGTTTTTAAATGATCTAGATTTATAAATATAATGATCCTTATTTATAAAATTATAATAATATACGCCTTGGATTTTGTCTCCAATATTATAACATGTTAAATGTGTAAAGTTATATATTTACTACATTTAAGTAAAATTTACAGTCTATATCATTAAAATTACCATAATTTTTTGAATTATTTAACTACCCATTATGGTCTAATTGGGCACAAATATTAATTACATGTACCGTATATATTAGCGTGTCCACTAACGTTACTTTAGAAATAATTACATACTTGTGGTTTATTTTTTACCGTGGTTTGATACTATAAAAAGTTTTACCTCGTTTTGTCTAGTTTTTGGTATAATAGTCGACTATAGTTGTCAAAATTACCATGGCCAAACACACAAATTATCAATAATTAAAAATAACAATTGCATTAAGTTAATTAATAATATAAAAATATTAACAGAACCTAATACTAGCGCATGATTGTTTAATAAGCCTTAATCAGCGCAATAATTAATCTTTTTATCTTAATTAATCATCATTATATAAACATCATTATTATTATATAAAGGTACTCAATTAGGTTTATTATGATCAATTATAATCTGTCAGGACATTTTGCGAGCGCGATATACTTATTTGCACCTTAATGAAATTGTATTGAAATTATATTCACTTAAATAATACATGTATATTATTATACTTTGGCGTGTACTTGTATACCAATCATAATTATTAAATAAACTATAGATTCTACTATGAATATAACTTGTAACATACATGTATATTTATTATAAAAATTGAAGTATTGTCATATCTACCAACTTTTTATATGTTATCAATATTACTACTGTATTATATCGTTACAAATTGTACTTAATTTAAAAATAAATAGCATATAAATCTGGAAAAGAATAATTGTTTTATTATATGAAGGGCATTTCCTAACATAAAGCAATACATAATCAAGATATACAACGTTTTGTAACACTATATAAGACTCTAATTGTAAGGTAATTAAAAAAAACTTATTTATTTACTATTTAAGTGTAAGTAATAAAGCATTTTAATGAATAAGTTAATTATTATATTAAACAAATGGATAATAAATTGAAAAGTAACCAGGATGTCGAGAGATATTTTAGTAATAATAATATCTATAATATAAATAATAATAATGTTAATAACTATATTAAAAAACTGAAAACATCATGGGCTAAATACGTATACACCGCGTGCATTTTATTCGGGTGCCTTAGCTATGTAATGTAACTTTTATTTTTAAAAATAATAATCATTGTTATTCTAAACATATTTTAAATACTGTTTATAGGGGTTAACAACTAATATATTCGCCCCAACATTGGTTGACATGAAATTTTTATTTAGGACCTCAACTGAAGCCGTGTCCTATAGAAACACATTCGTAAGCGTTGGCTATTTGGTGGGCGCTCTCAGTATGTTGTAATATAATATAATATTATATATATTGAGAGAGAGAGACTTCGAGATCTGTCAGACCAAATATTTCAACCATAATTTCTCAGTCAATACTAAACAATAAGCAAAAATATATTTACAGCTTTTATACCATAAAATGCAAATGTATTGACACCATCTAATTAAACTATTTATATTTTTATTTTAGTTGGATATTTATACATCTACATTAACAGACAATTAACATTCATCATAATGACATTGTTTGCGGCCATAACCACAGCATTGACCCCCTTTTGTGGCCCCCTATGGCAGCTATACGTGTGCGCCCTAATCACGGGTATAGGCGGCGGTGCGTGGGATAGCGGTAACCAAGTGTGGACTATAGAGTTGTGGGGCTCCCGGAGCCCATCGGTTCTGCAATTATCGCAAATGATGTTTGGCTTGGGCTCAGTGTTGGCCCCATTGATAGCCCAGCCCTATGTGTTGGGCGATCTGTCCGATAATAACGCGATGACAACGACCGAGACGTTAGGGTCAACTGTTAGCGATGTTAACAATACGGATATTAATTACCTAATGGATAGACGGCCGGCGCTTATCATACCGTATATTACTGTTGGTGCCATTGGGCTAATATGTATGCATATACTCTAAATAAGCATGATACAAGTATTTAAAATTAATTATTAAATTACTTTTTAAGGTCCAACAGTATTATTGATCATGTATTTTGTTAAACGTTATAAACGGCCGGAAAATAATGATGATAGCAGTGAAATAATTATTGACGAGAAAAATAAACTAAATTCAAAATATCGGCTAATCATGATCATATTGACCGCGTTAAGTTTGAATTGTTACTCGGGTGTTGAGCTAACCTATTTCAGTTACTGTACCACATACTACCAGTACGGGCCGGCCCGGGTGTCGGCCGATATGGCGGCCAATATGATGGCCCTAATGACCGCTGTATATACGGCGGGACCGCTAGTCTCTTCATACGTGTCCCGCCGGTTGAGTCCCGAGATTATGCTCGGCTATCACATTACCATAATCTGTTTGTCGTTAATTGGCCTACAGTTTAGCGCCGATAATAGGATCATCTTATGGGTTGTCAACGGTTTTATTGGTTTGTAGCATGTTTATTTTGTTTCAATTTTATGGTATCTAGTTTCTATAAATAATAATATTGTTTAATAATAGTACTACAGTAGTTATGTTAGCATTTTTCATTAATGTCTGATTTAATTATTGTTGATCTAGGTTATGGATTATCATCAATGTTTCCCTCCTATTATGCTTTTGCTGACAAATACTTGACGTTTACTAATAAAATATCAGCGTTTGTGTCCATTGTGTCGGCTCTCTGCCCCTTAATCGCCCCCTTTGTGATCGGGCCCCTCATCGAGCATAGGCCCCATATTTTGCTTGATGTCGAGTTTGCTTACATTGGTCTAACGGTTATATTGTTTTTCATAATGCTGATAATTATTAGATTATCAAGGAGAAATATAAATTGACTTTTATATTATATAATTTTTAAAATATATTGATCAAGCTATTATATTTTTTTAGTAATTACTATTTATTTATTAACTACTCAAATATTTTTTATAATACATTTTATTTACTTATTTATTAAAATCTGTTATAAATAAAATATTTTTACAAAATTAATTGTGACGATTTTAATTATTTGTGAAAACCAAATATGATTTTTAATCAGTAATACAGTTCTTAGCCGTAGACTCCAATGTTAAAACTTATTCATAGGTTTTGATAGCATTTAATATAAAAACCACAAAAAATTAATGTTTTTGATAAGTTGAAATACATTTTTAATGCTTAAGTTTAATGTCATAAATGAGTTTTAACATTGAAGTCTACGACTAAGAACTGTATTACTGATTAAAAATCATATATAGTTATGTTTAAAAAATAAAATATTAAATTTATTAATATTATATATTTCATATGGTTTGCATTAAATAATAATTGGAAATTAATCATTTGAAATTATTATTTAATACAATTGCCATTAAGTTATATACAATAAATGACAAAACAGTTTACATCTGAAAATTTTTATTTAAATTTGTAATCAAAATTACATTAAATTTTAATTAATATTTTTGAATTGATTAAACTCGTTAACAGAGATTATTATTTGGTATAGTTTAAATACAACGCGTGTACTATTCCAGGTATGACTCCGCACATGGTCAGTACAATGTTAATGGCCAGATCCTTGCCACAGCCCGTTTTTAAATACACGCCCTTGGTCATTAAAATTCCATAATTTAATTAAATTAGTATATTGTTAATTTGTTTTGTAACGCAAGAAAAAACTCATACATAATATATAGTAAACTATAACTGGTGTTAATTATACAAGTAATTATAGGTTAAAGTAACTTTAATTTGCCATGATTTTATTATGAGATTTACGTACCACTGGTGGCATAATGATGTCCAAGATTAATCTAGATGTTTCCAGCGCTGTATTGATACTGAAGCAGGGGTTTGGTTGTGACATTGTTGGTTGTTTTGTGTTGCTAAAAATTGTTTGCTATGACTGACTTACTTGTTAGCTAACCAAGTAATAAATGTCTACATACAATGATTTGTATATGATTTATATTAATGGTTATCACAAGTATTTGCATATGAAATGAAGGCTTGATTTGAAATTATATTACATATACTAATCGATTGCCGGAAACAGCGAACGAAAACATTATCATTAGATTTCATGTTTTAAATTATATGCAATGAAAATGTTATTTTAGTAAATACTTTGCATAATTAATGTGAGAATAATTTTTTGGCTATTAATCAACAATTATTTGCTCTGCTATTCATTAATTGTGATTTTGTGTTTAGAAATGGTAGAAATTGATATTGTCTAGACTAGATAGTTTGGTGATTAGTTTCAAATTTATACTTTTAATTGAAGTTGCAATCATTAACTATTTATCAACAATAAACTATTTTAAAATTGTAAGTAAGTTATATACAATTGTTAAAAACATCATTAAAATAAAGTATTAAATATCTTATAATAACGTTAATAAAATATTTTATGATTTATTATTATATAATACTGTATAACCATGATTGCAATTAATTGGCACAAACAAAGTATAAAATTGGTAGCTAGTAGCTACTAGCTACTATTACTAATATTTTTTAAAACACTATGATAAATTAATATATTAAATTTTATAGTTACATCATTAATTACTATTTAAATAACTTTTAGAATTTAACAATTAGTTGAGTTTTAACTTTTTTAGAGAGAGAGAGAGAGAGAGAGAGAGAGGGAGAGAGAGAGAGGATAAAAATTGTCTACATTTGACCATCCCAAATATTTAAACAATAGATATTGAGGCTATAATAAATAATAAGTAAAAATAATTTTACGGCTATTACAGTATAACGTTTATATAAGTTGTTGTATGCCAAATATAATGACCACTGTTACTGGTATTTTATTAATTTTTATTATTTAATGTAGTTAACTTTTTTTAGTTAACTAAACTGCCGATTAGTGACTAATAATAATAACTAATTATCAGCTATTTTTCTTTTGACGGATATGGCGGACAATATGTTATTTTTATATGTATTTATTTTATTTATTTAATTAAGTGTTTTTGATACATTATTATAAGTTACAAAGTGGAAAAATATTTTCGTTATTGCAATGCGTTTAACTCCTCAGTAGAACCCTTATTTTATTATCACCCATAGAATACTATGCCTACTATCAGGCTGTAAGACAGTGAGGTCTGACGCACAGGGACTCATAGATGGCTCTTATTAAAAAAGTCTGTCAATACTAAGAGACATAAACAGATGTGAGAGTCATGTGATATTGGGAATATTGTGATGAGAAATAGCAAAACAAAAACTACGTTCATATGTGTTTAAATAATTTATATTTATAAACATTTAATTACATTTATAAAAATTTATTTATATACATTTTCATTTTGAAATATATAAATAATTGCAAATGGAAACTACATTTGTTAAACAAATAAAGTGTTATTTCAATACTACATTTCACTTTAATAATCAAACGTTTACTCGATTGTGTACATGGTGTGATAGTGCGATATTGATATCATGTTTGTGTATTTAAATTGAATACATTGTAGTGGCGTTAATCATTAGCAATGAGTTGTAAAGAGAATGTTATTATATGCCATAGCACTAGTTATAAATACATTATAAATAATGTCTATAAACCCCCATTTTCTTATCTAGATAAGAAAATGGGGGTTGACAAAATTATTAACGTAATTTATGAGCCAATAAACAATATCATAACGAGCGCTAATTTTATTGACCAATCAGTTTGCATTTGACATTATTGTACTGAATGACGTATGAGTGATACTGCAAAATATACATTGCATATCAGTTCAGCTGTACAATAGTGCTGTATATTGTATATAACATAAGCACTCAATACATAGTGCCAAAAGCGGCATTAGTTGTATATCATATCCGTTGCCATGAGTTTACTGTTTATAATAAATATCATTGACTATAAAGTAAATGTAATGAACAATTAACAATTCAATTAAAAAATTAATTAACGATTCATTTATTTCAATAATAAAGTCATTATGATTAGGAAAAGCGTAAAAAATAATACTACTTTAAAAGTATAATAAAAACATTAACTAATAGTAGTAAACCACACAACATTAGCTATTGATAATTGATAATTAGTTATAATTGTTATGCATTGCTTTCTGTCAATAAAATAACTTTTAATTTTGGTCCATTTCAATAGACTGCAAATGAATGATATGTCTTGAATGTCTTCTTTGCCATCATGACTAACAGTTCTCTACCAACTGTCAGTGTAATGTCTGATATTTCCCTCTTTGCATTCATCATTGCTCGAGACGTCATCTACTTCTTCTTTGTTCAATAGATCAACAATTTGTTTTTGATTTAAAATTGCGTTTTATTTATCATTATTGCTAATAAACAAAATAAAGACAATTAGTAAAACAAGTTAATTATTTAATTTGAAACACAATAGATAAGGTATTTGTGATTTTAAATAATATAAACCCCATATTCTTATCTAGATAAGAAAATGTGGTTTATGTTTATTTTAAATCATTTATTAATTAATAATAATAAATATTTATTATCTAATAATTACAAAACATTACATACAAATATAATTAAAAATGGTACAAATTGGTTAAACACAATACTGTTTGAATGTATTGTTGTTTTGCAGTATATATTGGTGGCGTACAATGAACAAATAAAAGCTTGAATTAAAGTTTACCTCAGTGGCGTAGCATTCATTCAAAGCACAGTGCATTTGCACACATACCAACCCATCACTTACTCCGTACAATGCATATAGCATACAACTAAAGCACTTTATATAGCACTAAAGCATTGGCCTGAATTCAGGCATGTATTATATTTGTGTTACTCCATAACACTGCCTTTGGTGTGTGCATTGACGTATGCTCGCAATTGCGCATAACTCCCTTACAATTTGCTTGTCTAACACAGAGTAGGTGTAATATACATAACTGATTACCACACATACCAAGTTTGTCACAAAATATATGCATTGCAGTGGAGCGCGTGTGTGTGGTGGGTATATTATACTGCATTCACAGCTGCTCTCTCAACTAAAAGCACTAAAATGATAAGGAAATTAAAAGTCACACGTTTGTAATACTGGCCGACTTTAGGAAGTGACCTCTCTTTGAAAATCTAATGCTCGGACACTAGACATGATAATAAAGTTTTGACTAATCTATTATTTGCTCAAAGGTTTGATTGAGGCATTCCTAAGATTTTTCGGGCCTGTCTTCTAAGACTGATTTTTACCGAGAGTTTTAAACTCGTCAGCCTTTTATTCGGCCAACGGTTTCTGTACGGAGTTAA
>CAJPIZ010003214.1:0-12159 GCA_905368565.1 Medioppia subpectinata
TTGATAAGTATATCGACTTTTGTCTCCAAACCCGACAACTCTTTCACACATTTGCGGACAGATTTGAGTGAAGACAAGTCCAGCGAAAGTAGTTTTATGTTTGCCTTTGGATTCAATGATAGGATGTCTTTGACGGCCGCCTCACCTTTCTTTTGGTCCCGACACCCGATGTATACCTATTGTTATATAAAAATCAAACTCATAGTAAAAACAACCAACATGAAATACAATTAAAATTAAATAAATAAAAAATATTAATTTTATCATAATACCTTAGCTTCTCGTAATGTGAGCTGATAGGCTGTCTCTTTACCGATACCAGTGTTACCGCCGGTCACCACAACTACCTGTCCATTAAGTTTCTTAGCACTGGTCACCCGTCGGCGCCAATCCATAAAGTTTGACACATATTCGCGTAACACTAAACATAATGTACGCAAAATTGTTGTAATTCTAATGTGATATAATATTCCCATTGTTTATATTATATCAAATAATTGCCTAATATAATATTAGTAGTGTATATGTAATATTACACTAGATTTTAATAGTTAATTAAACAGTAATAAACAATCTTATAATTGTAATAAAACATAAAAATTGAAATTCAATATTAAATGTTTTATTAATAATATTATGGTATTTATATGACCACAAAAAATTCTGTATTACATATGAAAGAGGTGTAGGAAATTGTATACACAATATTGCTATATCTATGTTATATATACTTTATTTTGTATACAAATACCGCACACGTGAAGGTCAAATACACTATAATTGCACTAAAAGATGGTCATGGAATTATAAAATAAGTTCAGTTATATTACTTATAAATGATATAATTATATAATAAATATAGCTATTGCCTTTACTATTGGTTATTGATTAAATATAGTAGGTAAGTATTAATTTAAACATTAATATGTTAGTTTAGTATATCATATCGTATAAAGTACAGTATTTGATATTAAAGTTTACCAGTCAACCATTATTTGTAATATGCAATATATTTAATATATAATTATTGCCATAACATTTTGACGTATAAAAGTCTTCAGTTGCTCTTAATAATGATGTTTATTACTTAACAGTAATCAGTGATTACTAATCACGTATGATTAACCAGTAAAATAACATTAACTCTATGTTAAAATATGATTATACGAAATTATTAATTTTAAAAAAATATGTAGTAGTTTTATATAATTTTTATAAAAATAATTTTTAAGTATGTTATTAAAAAATATAAATAATTTATATTATTTTTGCAATATAACAAATTCATATTTACAAAATCTTTAAATAATTTATCAAATTATGTAATAATTCTTAAATGGATATTAATACAACAAAGTTATTAAAATTTATTTAAGTTATTTAAAGTTCATTTTATTTATAACAAGTGAAAAATTATAACAAGAGCAAAATATAAATGTAATAAAATTAAATAACGTTGATGTTGTTTGTAACTTACATAATATACTGTAATATAATTTTGACAAAAACATCTGAAATAAAATACTTTATATAATTATAATTCGATGTATCAAAAATTTATAATTAAACTATTATAACAATATTATATTTTTGTAATTAAAAAATTTATTATCTAAACAATTACAAAACACATACATTTTAATACAATCAGGTAAATTAATATTTTTATAGTAATATTTAGAAAAATATCAATGCCAATTAATTAAAATAAATGACAATCTAAATTTTAAGATGTTTCTCGAGCTTAACTAAATCGCAACTTAATTCCCACAGACTTTTGGCAGTCTTGTCATCATATGCCTCGGGTATCATATAATCGTCGCGAAGACAATTGCTATTTTAAAAAATTAAACAAAAACATTATCAATAAATGTACCGTAATTTTAAATTTATAAACTAAAATTTACAAAACACAATAATTAAAATAATTACTTATAATAATATCCCGACTCATTTGCCAGTTCATCGTCGAGAGCGCAGTAGAGTGTAGTCTGAGATCCCATTAATGGTGTCATTAAAAAGTTACGCCTAAACCAACCCCTGTCTGTCTGACCCTTACCCTCGTGGAGCTCAGGGTTGTCCACGTGTCGGCTCAGGTTAGTGTTTATGACTCCCGGATGCAGTGAATAGGTGTTGATGTTTGAGTGTCGGAGCCTTTTGGCCAATTCACGGCTGAACAGTATGTTTGCCAGTTTGCTCTGTCCGTACGCATAAAAGTTATCGTATGCCCCGTTTCGTATGTTTATGTTATCAAGGTTGATTCGCCCAAACTTGTGTATTTCAGCCGATACATTTACTATACGAGCTGCCGGTGCTTTCTTTAGCAATGGTATTAAATGCAGTGTAAATAAGAAATGACCTAAAGTTTATACAATATATTGTTACAATTGTCAATGTTAATTCTTATTAAATATAATTATTTAACATACCTAGATGATTAGTGCCGAACTGCATTTCAAACCCGTCTTTAGTCTGCCATTCAGGACAACCCATAACTCCTGCGTTATTGATAAGTATATCGACTTTTGTCTCCAAACCCGACAACTCTTCCACACATTTGCGGACAGATTTGAGTGAAGACAAGTCCAGCGAAAGTAGTTTTATGTTTGCTTTCGGAGTCACTGATAGGATATCATTGACGGCTGTCTCGCCTTTCTTAGTGTCCCGACACAAGATATATACCTATTTGTTAAGTAAAAAATAAAATAATAAATTAACATGATACAATATAATATTATTTATTTATTTAATTAAGAACACAATTTAAGATAATACTTCATTAGATTTATAAATGAACAATCACATTAATTACGTTAATATTTAAATCTCAAATACCTTTGCATCTCTAATGGCGAGCTGATGGGCAGTCTCTTTACCGATACCAGTGTTACCGCCGGTCACCACAACTACCTGTCCATTAAGGTTTTTATTGCTAGTTACTTTACGCCGCCAACCAATGAAATTAGTAGAAAATTCATAAAACAATATATAAATGAATTGCCAAATGTGAATTAATTTGAAGTGGTATAATTTTCCCATTATTTTTTAAAATTATTTATTAGCAATTTTATTATCAATTTTATTGTTAACTAATATTACACTTGATTATTATGTTTAAACGCACAAAAAATATTACAAATAATTATTGAATTTTATAGCAATAAATGCTATGAAATTTATATAAATTCACAGAATATAAAGTAATATATAGTTTGTAAAAAGTCAACGCAATTCTGTTAATAATATTATCCAACATTTTCCTTATATACTTTACGTTACATAAGTGTGCACTTAACCCTTCGCGCGTTGGGTGTAAATGTAAACGTTACGTGTAGAGAGGCCTATAAATAGGCCAGCGTTTGACATGTTGGGTGGCCTAAAATTAGGCCAGCAAATAACGTGTAGGTTGGCCTAAAAATAGGCCAATATATAACTCATACAGTATTACTTATTTGAAAATATCACGTTCAGTATAACAACTATAATTTAACTTAAAATACAAAATTGTATGAAATCAACCGTTAGATAATAATTTTTTATAACTTATATTATTAATATATATTATAAATACTTACTTAATTATAGTAAAGTATGCGCCGATTGATTATAAATAACATTTTTAACAATAAATATGTTTGATATAACAAATAAAATAATGAATATCATCGTAATATGAAATGTTTTATATATTAAAAAATATAATTAATTTGAAATAAACAGTACAACAAATGATTGAAATTTTATTTATTCATTGTTTGTATAATCTTTACCATCACATGATGTGCAATAAATGATAGTGTGTTTGCCTTTGCAAATAAAATATTATTTTAAACGTGATTAAAACGAATTATTTAACATACCTAGGTGATTAGTGCCAAATTGCATTTCAAAACCGTCCTCAGTTGTCGGGTTTGGAGACAAAAGTCGATATACTTATCAATAACGCCGGCGTTGCCGGTTGTCCGGAGTGGCAAACTGAGGACGGTTTTGAAATGCAATTTGGCACTAATCACCTAGGTATGTTAAATAATTCGTTTTAATCACGTTTAAAATAATATTTATAACATGGCAGAAGTGCTCAGACATTTTTTGTAATAGACATTTTGACAATGATAAAAATATTATGATTTATAAAATCTATAACTACTCAATATAAAGTTTATATAACTCAATATAACTACTTTATATATCGCTTTTAACACTAAGGTCCCTAAACAATTACATAACAATACAATTAATATAAATTGTATAATAATTAAAAGGTTATTTGCTGTAATTTCAAGTGCCTGCTTTCGTTATATTACATATATGTATAAAATATAAATTAATGAGATTTTGTATAACAATTGAAATAATAAAATTTGTGTTATTTTCAGGTCATTTTCTATTTACACTGCATTTGATACCATTGCTAAGGAAAGCACCGGCTGGTCGTATAGTGACCGTTTCATCTGGTTTACATATTTGTAGCCCAATTCACCTTGATAATGTAAACCTCCGAAATGGTACCTATAATAGGTTTTTCGCTTACGCTCAGAGCAAACTCGCAAATGTGTTGTTCAGCCGTGAATTGGCCAAAAGGCTCCGCCACTCAAATATTAACACCTATTCACTGCATCCGGGAGTCATTAACACAGATCTGGACAGACATATGGCTGATGAGACCAAACGGGCCGAAAGGGGTTGGTTTAGACGTAACTTTCGCATAACACCATTCCTGGGCTCTCAGACCACACTCTACTGCGCTCTCGACGATGATATCGCTGATGAGACCGGATATTATTACGAGTAATTATTTTTTAAATTACAATTTTAAAACTAAATAATATGTTTGTATTTTAATTTTATAGCAACTGTCGTCGTGTGGATCATATGATACCCGAAGCCAATGACGACAAGACTGCCAAAAGTCTGTGGGAATTGAGCTGTGATTTAGTTAAGCTCGAACAGCATCTCAGAATATGATTATGGTGATTTATGTATAACTACTAAAAACAACTCAATCTATGTATTATTTTGTCAGTAAATTAATAGTGAAAATTGATAAATAAAATTAAACGAAATAACATAAAATAATTTTTATAAATAATTGTTTCTTATAATAATCTACTATATTTTCAAAATCATGCATATTATGTTCTAATGAACAACTTATTTACATTTTATTAATGCATAATTTCTAGAAAAATCTTTTACTTATTGAAACTAATAATCATGAATAAAATTAATATTAATAATCACATACACTATTAGCTGATAGACATGCAATCAAACAATACATAATAATATTATGGCAATAACCTATTATGTAATTAATACAACAAAAGGTATACATCGGGTGTCGGGATCAGAAGAAAGGCAAAGCGGCCGTCGAAAACATCCTATCATTGAATCCAAAGGCAAATATAAAACTACTTTCGCTGGACTTGTCTTCACTCACATCTGTCCGCAAATGTGTGGAAGAGTTGTCGGGTTTGGAGACAAAAGTCGATATATTTATCAATAACGCCGGACTCGGCGGGTGTCCGGAGTCGCAGACAGAGGACGGTTTTGAGATGCAAATTGGCACTAATTTCCCTAGGTATATTTAAATAACTAGATTTAAACATTATTATTAATAAGTTATTAATAATAACAATTAACTTTGCAAAATTCTGTAATTTACATATTATGCTTTCTTACAGTTCCGTCTCATAAATACAGACTTTGATATGCAATTCAATGGCAATTGTTTAGTGCTTATCATTATTATAGACAAGACTTGGGTGCGTTTTGGATGCATTATTCACGGGGAAAAGTAATTTTGTGTGGAAATAAAAATAAAATTGAATTGATTTTCTTAACTCAAATACACAATGCATTCAACAATATTTAATTAAAACATAATATAATAGTATATATTAAACATAGTCTCTATCAAAATTAAGATATTGTTGAATGCATTGTGTATTGGAGTAAAAAAAAATCAATTCAATTTTATTTTTATTTCCACACAAAATTATTTTTTCACGTGGATAATGCATCCAAAATGCACCCAAGTCTTGTCTATAATCATTATTATGTATACTACGGATGGTTTGAGAGAGAGACTTCGATTTATACCCTTATTCTACGTGTCCTTCATTTTAGTGCATAAGTTATATACAAATTGTGTACATATGTACTGTATTATGTACACAATTGCTGTAATAAATTCATAATACGTTTCTATCTGTATATTTAAGTATAAATATCATAGCATTTATCGCCCAAACACTCAACAATTTATGTCAATTTTTAGGTTTTCGTATTCCGTTTGACTAAAATATACAATAAAGTATAATATTAGTGAAAATAATTAATATAATACAGTATAAAATTATTAATAAGGAATTAATTAAAAATGGGATTTTTTAGTCATTTTAAATTAAAATACATTTGGCCTTTCATATGTGGTGTATTTTATGAATTTACTATTAATTTCATTGGTTGGCGTAATAAAGTGACCGGTAATAAGAAACTTAATGGACAGGTAGTTGTGGTTACCGGCGGTAACACTGGTATTGGAAAAGAGACTGCATATCAGCTCACACTTAGAGATGCAAAGGTATCAAACATTTAATTATTAATATTTATTTATTTTTTTATTTTAATACAGCACTTAAATAGCGTATTTATAATAATAGTTACAAATAAAAAAAATTATCGTTAAAGTCAATATGTTTATTATTTATATCAAAAAAGGTGTATATCTTGTGTCGGGACCAGAAGAAAGGAAAAGCGGCCGTAAAAGAAATCTTAGCATTGAATCCAAAGGCAAATATAAGACTACTGTCGCTGGACTTGTCTTCACTCAAATCTGTCCGCAAATGTGCGGAAGAGTTGTTGGGTTTGGAGACAAAAGTAGATATACTTATCAATAACGCGGGAGTTATGGCCTGTCCTGAGTGGCAGACGGAGGATGGGTTTGAGATGCAGTTTGGGACTAACCATCTAGGTATGTTAAATTATTGTTTTACTATTATGCAATGATAAGCTAAATATTCAATGCAAACCCAATTTAAAAGTTTTTAATTTTACATGTTATGTTAATCCTATGCCATCACTAAATATTAAAAAAAATAATATTATTACAATAAATTTAGTGAAATTACAATTTAATTGATAAATTACAGGTCATTTTCTATTCACTCTACATTTGATACCATTGCTAAAGAAAGCACCGGCGGGTCGTATAGTGAATGTCTCGTCGGGTGCCCACATTCATGGCCAAATTCATCTACAAAATATTAACCTACGAAACGGTGCATATCATAGCTATTTTGCGTACGCTCGGAGCAAACTCGCAAATGTGTTGTTCAGCCGTGAATTGGCCAAAAGGCTCCGACACTCAAACATCAACACCTATTCAATACATCCGGGAGTCATTCAAACAGAATTGGGCCGACATATGGCCGATGAGACCAAACCGGCCGAAAAGGGTTGGTTTGTACGTAACTTTACCCTGACACCATTTTTAGGCTCTCAGACCACACTCTACTGCGCTCTCGACGATGATATCGCTGATGAGACCGGATATTATTACGAGTAATTATTTTTATGTTATAATTAATTGTGTTATACAGTATTTTATAATATATAATTTTAGGATATTGGTAATTTTAAAAATTTAATTTATGTTTATTTTTTAATAGCAACTGTCGTCGTGTGGATCATATGATACCCGAAGCCACTGACGACAAGACTGCCAAAAGTCTGTGGGAATTGAGTTGTGATTTAGTTAAACTCGAGGAACATTTAAGAATTTGATCATTGTTCTCTAACTAAAAGTATCACAGTGAATTGATGTATAATAATAATGACATTTATAAATAATAAAAGATTGTATTGAAATGTATTAATTTTGTATTTAAAAATAAAATTGACAATTAGAATATGTTTTAGGTCAATGTTATAACTATAATTTACCGGGATATGAAGAAACCTTTACGCCATATTTACACTATTTTATAAGAAACACTTTTTAAAGGTTTAAAAAAGTGTTTTAATTTTGATGAAAATTTATTCGTGATTAAAACATTATTAAAAAATTAATTCTACAAAAATTGTTATTTAAAATCAAGAATATTTTAGAAATTTTCAATGATTTCAACGTATCTATGAATTGAAAGAAAAGTATTATACATATCAATATTTTAAAAATGTTTTTATTTAAAATTAATTTTAGTCATAATAAATAACGATTAAATTATAAAATGCATGAAATGAGCATGTTGCCCTTAAATTATTACAAGTTTCATGGCACATTACTGTACAATTTTAAAAGATCTTTCAAATGATATAAGGTTTTTACATTGATAGTGGTAATATTAGAACAACATGCTCATTTCGTACATTTTGTGATTTAATCGTGATTTTTTAATATCTAAAATCAATTTTTAAATAAAATATATTTTAAATAATTATTCTAACGAGTAAGTTAGTTTTAAATTATCGATCCGCTGGAATTTTGTAAATAACTTGTTTATCTCCCAAATTGATTTTGAATTTTGAGTCAACATTTTTGACATTAAAATATGTTTTTAGTTAAATAAATAATTTATACATTTTTTGTTATTGTATGCTGTATTCAATATATGTATTACACTGTATTGATTATTTTAATAACATCATGATTTTGTTTTTAATTCATGGCATTCAAAGTTTGTCATGTTGTTTGCTAACATATTAATAAATTGTAATAGTTATTTATAAAATTAGTCGCTAATATAAAGTTCATTTAACCAAACAATATCTACTTTTAATTTTAATTCCATCATAAATACATTAAATAATATAAAGTATATAAAATAATATAAATATTGAATACATTAACTTTACAACTCACTGACAATACTTTAGTGCATTTATAGTGCAAAAGTCCTAAATATAATCTAATGATTGAGAGTTTTTATACCGGTATTATACCGGTTAGTGTACGCGCCCTTCAATAGTGTAAAAATGAGTGGTTATTACAGACTATCGTAAAGTATATAAAAGCATATGAACTGTACTATTATTCACAAAACTTGAGAAAATTGTTGCAAAGTCTACGTACTGTATGTTCTGTGTATTCATTGAAGTATCATAACATTTATCTCTAGATTACACAATAATTTATTTCAATTTTTTGTTATTGCATAAAGTGAACATTTTTGTTTGATTATTGTTTAATCCAAGTTTAATATTAGGTTTAATCTAATATAATATATTTTATAAAACAATGGGTGTATTATACCATTTAAAATTAAAACATATTTGGCGAGCACTATTTATATTTCGACAATTTTTGTTTAATTTCATTGGTTGGCGTAATAAAGTGACCTGCAGTAAAAACCTTAATGGACAGGTAGTTGTGGTGACCGGCGGTAACACTGGTATCGGTAAAGAGACTGCATATCAGCTCACATTAAGAGATGCAAAGGTATGAGATAATAGTTTTAAAAATATATAATTAAGTAAATAATTTGCAAGTTTTAGTATAAATGCAATTTTTTATTACATAAGGTATACATCGGGTGTCGGGACCAGAAGAGAGGTGAGGCGGCCGTCAAAGACATCTTATCATTGAATCCAAAGGCAAACATAAAACTACTTTCGCTGGACTTGTCTTCACTCAAATCTGTCCGCAAATGTGTGGAAGAGTTGTCGGGTTTGGAGACAAAAGTCGATATACTTATCAATAACGCCGGAATCGCCGGTTGTCCGGAATGGAAAACCGAGGACGGGTTTGAAATGCAATTTGGAACTAATCACCTAGGTATGTTAACTTTTTATTGTTGTATAGTTATATAAACTTTTATACTATATTTATGATAGTCAATCATTCTTACAAATCAATATTTCTTTAACTCTATAATAATAATTAAAATAAAATATTTTAATTTTGTGTAATTTTAAATTTGTAAATATTTCTTAACTTCTAATAATAAATATTATTATTGTAGATTAATATATAAAAGGGGTATACTACCCGGTAAAGGGTATACTTTATATATATATATACTAACTAAAATATATTTAATGTCTATATTTTTTATAACATTTAGCCAAAAATAATTGTGTATGTTTACATACAGTATGTTTATTAAATTAATTATTTATTTGATATAATTAAATAATGTTAAATCTATAACTTTCAGGTCATTTTCTATTTACGCTTCATTTGATACCATTGCTAAGGAAAGCACCGGCGGGTCGTATAGTGACCGTATCATCAGATATACACGAGTTCGGGACAATTCACTTGGAAAATATAAACCTCCGAAATGGGACATATAATCCCATTTATGCTTACGCTCAGAGCAAACTCGCAAATGTGTTGTTCAGCCGTGAATTGGCCAAAAGGCTCCGACATTTAAACATCAACACCTATTCAGTGCATCCGGGAGTCATTAACACAGAACTGGACCGACATATGAGACCCGATGGGGCAAAACGCGAGGGCGTCAGCGGTTGGTTTAGGCGTAACCTTAACCTAACAGTATTCATGGGCTCTCAGACCACACTCTACTGCGCTCTCGACGATGATATCGCTGATGAGACCGGATATTATTACGAGTAATTATTTGTTTTTATAATTAATATGTTAGTTAATTCCCAGTTTATGCGATAAAATATATTGAAATTATTTTTACATTTATTGTTTTTATTTTGTTTTTCATAGAGATTGTGTTCGTGTGGATCATATGATACCCGAAGCCAATGACGACAAGACTGCCAAAAGTCTGTGGGAATTGAGCTGTGATTTAGTTAAACTTGAAGAGCATCTAAGAATATAATCATGGTTATTTATGTATAACTATTGTAGACATGATGATATTTAAAACTTCATTTATGTGTTATTTTCTTGGTTAATTAATATTCAAAATAGATAAATTAAATTAAAAGACATTAATTAATTTTATTTTTAAAAAATTAATATTGTTGCAAACATTTTTCAAATATATTTAATGCAAAATGTTTAAATAAATTTAATCTTTGACATTTTAAAATGATTATTAATTTTATTGATTGTAATACAGTAATAATAATATTGTAGTAATTTACACTTTGTGTAAAATAACTGCAAATTTAGTTGTTTAAATTTTATAAAAATAATACCGTGATCTAGAATAAATCATCTAGTATATTAAAATTATAAATAATTAACATTAGGTATAGAGTTAAGTAAACAATAATATAGTGGGAACTAATTACAAAAAATTTAATTAAATTTTTTATAGAATATTCTGGAAAGTGATGTTAAGTTATGTTGTAATGCATTGAAACAACATTATAATGATTTAATTACAAAAATAAAATGTCATATAAATGTAAAAATATCATTACTTTCACATTTTAAACTATTAAGCAAAATTAACGCTTAATTAATATTACAGTAACGGCGATATAAATATGTTTATTTTATTAAATAAGCATAAAATTAAAAACAATTTTAAAATCCGTTGTAACTAACAGTTTCTTAAGTAAAACCTCTTTTTGAATTTAAAAACTATATAAACAATATCTCAATAATTATTTTACACAAAATTATCATTTTTATAAGAGACATAACTTATGTCACATAAGATAAAAATTAGTTACAGTAACTTACAACTAATTCACTAAACAATGGGAATTTTATATCATTTAAAATTAAAATACATTTGGCGCTTAATATGTGTTATGTTTTATAATTTTACTACTAATTTCATTGGTTGGCGTAATAAAGTGACCAGTAGTAAAAACCTTAGTGGACAGGTAGTTGTGGTGACCGGCGGTAACAGAGGTCTTGGAAAAGAGACTGCATATCAGCTCACACTTAGAGATGCAAAGGTATTTGAAATTTAATTATTAATATTTCTTTATTAATCTTTATATAACACTTGATAAATAATAGCGTATTTATAATAATAGGTACAAATAAAAATATTTATCGTAAAACACAATTTTTTATTTGTTTATTGTTTATAACAAAAAAGGTGTATATCTTGTGTCGGGACCAGAAGAGAGGTGAGGCGGCCGTCAAAGCCATCCTATCATTGAATCCAAAGGCAAATATAAAACTACTTTCGCTGGACTTGTCTTCACTCAAATCTGTCCGCAAATGTGTGGAAGAGTTGTCGGGTTTGGAGACAAAAGTCGATATACTTATCAATA